>JAIFRP010000031.1:6667886-6679225 GCA_032403825.1 Odynerus spinipes | reverse complement strand
TTCTCCTCGCCTGTCATTTTCTCTCTCTCTCTCTCTCTCTCTCTCTCTTTGTCTCTTTCTCTCTCTTTCTCTCCCGCACTCGCTGTCACTACAAAGTAATCCAAGATATCAGCATTCGAGTTTTACATCGAAGACGGCTGGATGAAGCTCGAAGAAAGTTGATTTTAAGCGATTATGCGTGCTGACCAGGTGTGTGTGTGATACATTTTGTAAAATAAATTTTTTGAAATAAACGGCTATACGTTAGCTACGTGCAAAGGATAGAACACACTTGGACGGAAAGTATGAAGAGTTCCTTCCAAAGTATCATAGTTTATTGCAGCATTACGAAAGAATTCCGAGAAGGGTTGCGTATCGATCGGCAGAGAAGAAATCGGTAAAGATTAATTTTAATTCTTAACAAACAAAGAACGCGTGGAAAAAAGAGCGACGAACGCTCGGCTCTCGTTTCTATCGACTTTGTGCGATACACCTTGCCGTTATTCGATCATTATCATTATTTGCAATAAGATTATTATATCGTAGGGGGAGGGGGGTGATCTATGTTAGTTTATACAAGTTTGAAAAATCTCTCGAAATCGGTCAGACACGTGAGATCATTTTATCGCTTCGCGATTCTAATGTAAAATCTTTACAAGCGTCTTAGAGGGTAACTTGCAACATGGAATATCGACGGTAAAATTTATGGGCGTGCGAGAGACAACAGTAGCGTGTGTTTTTTTGTACTAAAAAAACATTTATCTTTTTTTAAAAAACGCGCTCCTCGAATCGATAAATCGTAATACGTATGTGTATGTGAAAATGGAGAAAACGAAAATGAAGACGCCGAAGATTTATTTTCTGGTGAGATACGGTAAAGAAATTTCTTTTCCTGCGATCCTCGGGAGTTCTGATATGCTTGCGATATATTGCTGATATTTTTTACCGTCCTTAAAATAAATAAATACATACGTACATACATATACACACACAGAGATATATATATAGGTATCATACAAATAAATAAATCGTCCGTTTATAAGACTAGGCTTTCCTGACTACGAGTATGGCGATTTTCTGTACAAAAGACCCCTAATATTATCGAAGGAGGAAAGTATAAGATCCGTGATCGATGGACGGAGTCGTGCAAAAAAGAGAAGGAACTAATGACTTTTTTTTTTAATTTTCATCAAACACCGTCTCGCGTGGACATCGGTCGTCGTATTTTGTAGAGGTACAATTTTCTCTCTCTCTCTCTCTCTCTCTCTCTCTTCTCTTTCTCTTTCTCTCTATCTTTCATTAGTCTTTTAAGAAATGTATCAAGCATCAACGAACATCAAGTGAATAGATTAATGAGCTCGAGTGGCTAAATAGCACTTAAGGTTATTCTCTTTTATACATGATGCCGTACAATAATCCACTTCAATCACGACACGCGTTGAAATTGATTTTTCGAAAGCTACTCGAATCGCTAATCCGATTGTATTCGATTATATCTCTCAAAAAAGCAACGGACTTTACTAACAAGCCTACGTATCCCGATTGAGATTAATACGACGTCTCTCCTTCCTGTCTCTCCTTTTACACTATTTCTTGCTTTTTTTTTCCTTCACCGGCTTAACTTTCGATCTTTCGATAATCGTCCCTTCCTAGATCGATATTTGACTTTCTTAAATAATTAAACGTCGTTTTATCGTGTTAACGTAACTCGCGACCGACTTAATATGCTCCTACGATAAAACTACGTTTTTTTTCTAATTCTTAAACTATATCGCGAATACTTGCTACGATCGCGGCAGGCTTACCCACGGCCTATTAATTTTGGCCGAAGGTACTTTTTCTCGATCGGGTTTATCGATAAAGTCAAAAGTTCATTTGGCGATCGACGAATCTACCGTCACCGTTGTACGACATCCTAAAGCTAAGACGAGTAAACCTTTTAATTATTATAATTATTATTTTCAAAAATACTGTACACGAGAACACCTAAGTCACGTCAACTCGCACTCGGAATCTCCGAGTTTTCTTTTTTTTTTCTGTTTCTTCTCGAAACGAGTATCGAAGCGATAAGTACGTACGATCGAACCTGTTTTTCCTTGGAAATAAGGTGAAGAAGTAACGAAAAGGTGGGACGACGACAAGACTAGGCAAAGGTTTTTTTTTAAATGTTGGAGCGGTAAAGAGATCCTATTATCGATTTCCTTGACTCTCTTCGTCTCCGAAAAGCGGTCGTTCACCTTCTCAAAAATCGGAAGAAACCTCTGCTCTTTTCCGGCGCTGGTGCCATCAGCATCGGTACTTGATTCTTATGCGTTATGTGTATCTGTAAGAAAAATCGAACACTAGCCACGTGAAATCTTTAAGAATTTCTGTAAAAATATTTTTCTTACCGTGCATGGACCTTGCATCCATGGTTCACCATCTATTTGCATGGGGAATCGTTTGGTCGTGATGATAGTCACGCTGCTGCACTGAGCCAGTCTTCTACCGGAATTACGAAGTCCCGTTTTCACTTGGCCCATGTGCAAACAGTCTTCCAGACCTATCACCTCTATCAGATTGTCTCCGATATCTGAAGGAGAGTTCCGGTTTCGTGAATTTTTCAGAAAGATCAAAGGCAAACATCGTTAAAAGGAATTTTATTCCAAAGACCCTCACCCTGTATCGCGGCCGTGAGGTCCACGGAATTAAAGCTACTGGTACTGAGTTCCTTATCCGGACGTTTCTTTCGTTTACCAAGCCGATGCCTTGTATGGTGCTCACCCCAAAGGTTCGAACCTCCGTGAGTGAAAGGAATGTTCAATAAAGTGACACCTTGAAGAGACGGACCATGAGCTAGATCCAAAGGCGTCCCGTCGCACTATGATTGGTGAAGCAAAATAAATAAATATAGACGTGCTTATCTCCTTACATTTCCAAAAAAAAAAAAAAAAAAAATAAAAAAGATCGATAAGAGTGACCTACAATTAATTCGATATGCTCGTGAAGCTTTTTACAACTCGCGGAGAACTGCTCCGACGTCGCGTACTCGAAGTACCAAAGCTTGTTCTTCATTCTGCTGTTAAATTTCTCCGGGTTCTTTTCCCTCTCCATATGGAATTTGTTGCAAATCGCCGCGTCCACGCCGACGGAAAAATAATTGTTGATTATGTTGTACGGTATGCTGTCCTGATTCGGTTTTTTCTCCTCCTGATCGACCACTTCGATCTGCCAGCGATCCATCATCACCGGTGTAGATTTCTCTATTTTCTGCGAGGACGAATCGTTCGGAATAATTTGAGATTCAAAGGGAGTCCGAGAGTTCGTAAACTGATTTACCTTGAGAACTTTGTGGATTGCCTCGCCCTCGTAACCACCGCCCCAACGCAAACATCTGGCAAGATCGTTGCCCGTACCAAGTGGTATGACACCGACGGCCGGCTGATGCTCGAACTGCACTCGATCTGTGGATCGTTTCACGGTGCATGAGTCTTCCAAAAGTTATCGCTTCGTTACGTCGTAGTGTCATCATTAACGACGGAGAGACAGCTTACCCATAGTTTCCAAGACCCAGCCAACGGTACCGTCCCCGCCGCAACAAATTACCCTGAAGTTCTCCACGTCTTTGAACATTTGCAAGCTCTGCATCGGACCACCTATCGCGAGATTATGAACCTGTCGAGGGTTCAGGATGTATTGAAATTTCCTCAGCATCCGCTCGCCCTGTCTCCCGCCGGATTTTGGATTGATGAACACCAGAAGCGGTATCGTGCCGGGGGGTGGCGTTATTTGGAAGGACATCGCAGGCTGCTGATTCGACGCGCTACCACAGCTCAAAAAACCACCCTGCTGGAGAGGAATCCTTCGTACTCTTCACAATTAATCGCTATTTATGTTCTGTCCCAAATAAAACTGTGATCTTTCCACTGTTCGGGATTTAACGTGATCTCCACGTCAACACGGAACCACAGCTAATCGGTATCACAGTTTCATTTGAGACAAAGTGGATGCACGTTAGGAAGAAACGAAATGTTCAATACTCACCGAACTAACGGACGACGTGTCTTGGCCATGTTTGCTGCCTCTCTTGCTATCCCTCGACAAAGATCTCTGCCTGTCCAATACGATCGGGCAAATCGCCGTGGGTGGTAGAATGTGAATCGCGTACTCGCCGAGCGTACATTCCGCTCTCACTTGCGACGCGCATCTGTTGTGCAGCTACAAAGTTACGATTGAACAGCCAATAGTGATCGATCGTTGACACGAGTCCTCGAGAGAGTACGAGGGAAAACGCGATGAGAAAGATCGGTAAAGCTTACTCACGGTCAGCTGACACCACCGGCAATGGAGGCCCGTGATTCCGTTGTAACTTTTAATGGTCTTTCTACACTTGGAGCACTTGCCGTGACAATTGCCCTCGACCCAGTGATGGATCATAGTCTGCGAAGTCTTTTTGCTCTTCACGTATGTCGCTATGCAGGAGGCTGGTGCTCTTTGAACGCATCGCTCGTGGACCGTATATTTGCAAACTATACAAGAATACGAGCATGTTAATATATTTTTTGAGCGTTAACACATTCGCGGCCAGCTAGCGACGGCAGAGTGAGACTTTAACTTAGCATCGTATGTAATTTCCAAAAGTCTGTAGCCGAGTATCGCAAGGTTCTGTTATTTATGTGTGCGTCATTTAAAAAATATCACTTCTTGATACGGTAATTGTAATTATTTGTTGTTTAAAATTCTTTTAAATTCAATATCACAAACGTATGTTGAACAAATCCATGAAAAAAAATTATCGGCAATATTAAAATCCATCAAACTTTTATCTCGCTTATATGTCGAGCCAAGTTTAATAATCAAATTGAATACCTATCTAATAATGTTCTTTAGTGTGGTATTTGATAAAACTTGTCTTTACACACTGCTACCTGAGAAAGTTTATAGTAGCAAAATCTTCGCGTCAAATTTTAAATGAAGTAGGACAACGATACCGGTATTCAGCTAAAGTATTTGTAATAACGTAGAGTTACGTTACCGATATTCAACTAAATGACGTAAAACTACGTTAGCGGTATTCAGCTACAGAATTTAAAATGACAAAATTACGCTACCGGTCGCGAATGTTTTAACAAGAAATGAAATAAAAAGAATCGACAGTCATAATCTCGAGGGCTTACAAACGCAACAGAGTCCGCTCTTCCCAAGCCCAACCAGCATGTTCAAGCAGAGATTGCAGTAAGCCGGCTTGCTGAAATGCTTCATCCTCCACAAATGATTTCCGTCCTCTTTCACGTGCGAATCGAGACCGAGTAGCACTAATAAAGGAATCGTCGTCAAGCCACCCCTCTTCCATTCCTCCAGAGACACCGTACCATCCGCATCGTAATCGATCTCTATCATCATGTCTTGTAATATCTAAAAAGCGGTCGACGTTCGTTCTTGAAAAGTCGAACGGTGCTCATCTCACCGGATAATCGAGAAACTTTCCCGTTTATTCTCGTCTACTCACCGGTTTTAATTCACTGACGTCCCAACCGAGATACTCGGCTACGTTCATCATTTGATTCACGATGCAGTCCATCTCCTAAAATTATGCCATCGTTAATAACACACACAATTAATTATAAAAGTAAAAGAACGCAAAAAATAATCCTGTTCCTAAGGTTCCTAATTATTCTAAACCAAAAGAGACACCGCTTGGAGGCCTGAAGTTAATACTCATTTTGGTGTTTCTGAGCTAATTAACAATTAATTTTACGAAAGCTCTTTTAACAAATTTTATACACTGTTTAACACGTTATGTAACCGAGCGTATTTTGCATAATTCCACATATATTTATCTAGTATCGTCCATAATTAATCGTAATAAGAATACAGAAGAATTCGCTATAACACTTTCTTACGCTAGACCTTACTAATTTTATCTTAATAATACTTTTGTAAATATCGTGGAATGAAATTTATGAATATTTCAAACACAATCTACAAAATCGATTGTCGGTCACCGGTGTCCGCTATAACACTCCATGCGTTAAGAGCTCCATTAGTATCCCGGTGCCTAACGCTGTTTTAGCGTCAAAGTAAATCCGTCCCTTGATAACGGACAATAAAAATCCACGTAGTCAAATTTCGCGATCCAAATGTAATATCTCGTTATCGCGCGTTATTAATTTCCATAAAACGTTTAGATCGGTAAAAATCGAAATGGATAGCTAAACGATCGGCCTTCTTTCAACTCGCCGTGGAATATTTATAGGCTATCGCGCGATTCATAAGCGCAAGGTAACGCTGAACTCCTTTTGTTCGACGGACGTACAACGAGTGTCGTTTTCATAACTCCGACGGCGTGGTAGTTTCGCGTTTGTACTCGTAAATCCTACCGGGTTTTCGTGTCCAACCCAGAAACGTTGGCTACGGTGAGCGCAACCCTATGTATTCATAAAGTATACGTGCTTTTACGATGACGCGCAGAGCAATTATTCGTCGTTAAACGTACACAAGGAACGAACTTGTATCTCGTAAAGTAAATGTCATTACCTTCTTGAATTTAGAGAAGAAAAAGAAAAAGACACATTGGCGTATCGAAATTTGACTGAGTTTTTCAACTTCCTACTAGAACTTTTACTTTTTTTAAATTATTTTTTTACAATGGATATAAGAGGAGCTTATTTGCCAAATCGATTAACTCCGCAAAACCAAAAGTAGAGAAAATCGGTAAAGTACAAAATAACGATAGATAGTTTACTTATCGTCTAATATTATATTATTGCATTAAAGAACTACTCGATTAAATTCTTATAATCGTTTAAATTGAGTCATTGCAATGATTTACTTTAAAATAAGAAATTAATCACATTGGCTTCCGAAATAAATTGTTTATTATCCAACGGCCATCACTTTAGCGTAGAGCGTAGAGTTAATCACTTTGGCCTGGGAACGTGTATTATACAAGTTGATCGAACAAATTAGAATATATCGAATCAACGACACGGCAGTTCTACTCACGTTCGTGTCAAGGACGCCGTTCCCATCTGTATCGTACAGCCGGAACATGACTGGAAAAAAAATATGAAGAAAAGTGTAAACGACATAACTTTCTCTCTCTCTCTCTTTCTCTCCGTCTCTCTCGAATCTAAACTGGCATGCAACAAGTTGCCGTAGAGACATGACATGCAAGTTAAAGCGCGCGGCACGAGCACGAGCACGACAGGACACGACGACGTGTACCCGCGCGTGTAATCTCTGTAGTGGAAAATCAAGGAGCGCTGACGTTTCACGCGTACGTAGGTACGTACGTATAGTACCTACGTACACACCTTGGTACGTCGTCGTCGTCCACGAGTGCTCTCGTTCGGGGATTTTTCGAGGAAAGAATTATTTGTGGAGTTCAGATTAAAAAATAAAGCGAGAAAAAAGGGAACGTAAGGAACGCGACGTGGTTCCTTTCGCAGACGCGCGTCAATCATCGTAAATGAGTTAGACGGATCGTGCCAAACGACGATGAGCTTTGCGTCAGAGTTCATAGTACTCTTTTTTTTTCTTTTTTGTTGTGAAATACGTCGAGAGCTTATCTACCCTACTACATTTTTATCTAGGATAAATTTTTGTAGTTCCAAGTTACCCAGCAGCAAGTACTTACACTCCAATTTGTCTTCCGGTCTGCCGGCTTCCAGGAGAGAAAGATAACAGACGATATCTTTCAGACTGACCTTAACGGAATGGACGTCTATCGTGCTTTGCTTTCTAACAAGATGTCTCATCTCTGCGAAGAAAAGAGAAGAATCGGTTATAGTTAAGAAAATTTTCAAGACTGCGGAAACGTTTGTTTGAAAATGAGGAGTAAACGAAAATGAAAAAGAGATATTCGTATCGAATTCTTACAGGCTTTTTTTTCTTTCGACGATCCATTATATAGATCGTTGGATCAACAACATCGATCAGATCGATTTTCTGATCTTTCGAAACAAAGCGAAGGATTCTCGTACACCTCGCGCTAGCTATAATTTTCACGTCATCGTGTTCCCCCCTTTCCCTTTCTTCCTCCTTCCCGCTCTCTACCTCTACCACTGTTCTTACGATGCAACTTTGTCTCGAAAAATCACGGCTATCTTTAAAAACAAGACGAATATTTCAAGTACGAACGTTTAGGCGGCTCGCTTTCTTTATTCTCGTATACGTACACGTATCTATACAGAGATATACTCGTACATTGTTTTATTTATAGCTTCGAATAATATGTATCTATTTCAGACGATTCGCGACATCGTCCTGGGTATTTTTGCGGTGTGCACTTTTATAAAAGAGAGAAATATTTATTCTCACATTGAACTCGGGTACTCGCGCCAAATTTCAAGCGTCCATTGTTCCTGTAGTATCTATGCGTGTATTAGTATACTTCATTCGTATGTATGCATAGATGCATGTATGTATATATGTACGTATGTAGATAGGTATTACATGGAAAAAAGTGATTTTTACAATTGCGAAAAAATTTAATTTACGATTGGAAAAAAATTAAAAAAAAAACATTCATAGAATCGTAGGACAAGTTCGGCGAAAAAATGTCTGCTATCGCTTATCGATAGAATTACTCGATTCCGATCTATTTTCGAAGAGCGCGACGCTAAGAGAGCGTAGAGGTAATTTCGTACGGCGACGGTTTCGGCTAAAAATAATTTTTCGTCAGACCTAGTCTGCGCGAATGGCGCTCTCCTGTCTGTCAATGCTCTGCTTCCGTAATTCTATTGAATAATATTTGGATCCGCATCGGGGGGTTCCGCGGGGCGAGAGGGAAAAAATCGTCATGTGAGTTTTTTCATTATCGAGAAAAGTATAGACATAGTCTATAGAAGCAAATAGGATGAAACACCGATCGACTATGATCGATAAAAATTCATTTAACTTTAGCGCGAAAATTGTTTTTCATAAACGTGGGCAAGTAATTAAACGTTAACAACGCGATGACTCGATAATATTCCATCATGATCCAATAAACGATACTTCTGTGAAATAACCGAGAAATTTCTGACGGCGGTACGGCATTCATTATACGGTAATTAATTATATTTGCGAAGCGAATTACAATTCGCATTCGTCTAATGAGCAATTAATTTCTGTATATCGTAAAATTCGTGAGGTGATTCTAGTTTTTTTTTAATATAACATATTTTTGCATTACGGATCATGATAAACAAAAAGTAACGCGCAGATAGAGTAAACAGAATAATAATTTAATTTCTCATACGAAAATCACAAATTATTCGCTAAAAGAAGATATTTAACTTGTTCGATCGATTTTTTACTTCAAGTTTTACGAACCTTCTTTCAACAAGGTACCAGGTACGTCCCGTAAGCTCGTCAGGTGGAGCTTGCTCTTGAGTACCATTTCGAGAGCGCACCATGAGAAAACTTGAGGATTATCGAGATAAGAAAAAGATCGTGAGATTCTTCTCCCTTTTCGAGACGAGCAAACTACTTCACTGTTATTACGTAGAATTATTATAGCGATCAACGATTAAACGTCAACAACGACAACAATGGTTGCTACGATAACAACAACAAAACAACGACGTGGATAAGAACGATGGCGGTGAGTGGCAATGGCACTTCGGTAACACTTGTTGCTTCTGGTGCACCTCGAGAGTTACTGAGCGTGGCGAAAGCTCGGTCAGGATACAACACGCAAGGTTCCGAGGCAAACGACGTCATTTATACCGGATGACACCGAAGGCGTCGAGCTATTTCGAGGAGCCCGCCAGTGGCGATGTGCGCGACCGCGCGCGCCGAGGCTAACGCGCGATTAATTAAAAGATTGAACCATTTCATGGATTAATTTTCTTCTAGGATAAATAAACTTAACGGAAATTGTTATTAAATTTTAGTCGCAAACGAGTCAGGACACTATAACAATTTTTCTAGTATGCTGTTATTGACACTGAACGTACCACGCGTGGTCAAGTGATTGAATTTAAAGCTTGATTTAAAAATCAAATCTGTCTTTGTTAAAAATACAAATAGAAATATACCATATTTTAATTATTATCTGGAAGTTATTTTGTGTATTGCTTTCTATATTACCTAAATCCACAATTCTCTATACCTACTCCTTTCGAGAAAATATGATCTTTATTTCATAACCTGATATTTTACCGGTTACGGTAAGAATTAGATTGTAACATAAATAAGTTCGATTATAAAAATGAACATATTCTAATTCTAAAAATTTTATTTAGATGGTATTAACCAATTGTCTTTGAAACGGGGAATTGTTGTAAATAACAACGGAGATAACATAACTGATGAAATGTAATTTTTTAATTCGTTAATAAATAACAACCCAACATAAAGTGCCGGTACGGTTAGAGTTAAAAGTAAATCGATTTACGATACGATCGGTTGGGTTTTATCACAGTAATCGACTCTTGCGAAATCGTTCACATTTGTATCTTCAAACAAACCCGGAAATAAACGTAGAGACAACCGAGACGGTGTTTTAAATGTCGTGACATTTCGTAAAGATCAATCCGTTTGTGTACGTAAGCTCTGTAAGAGAGAAAATTAGAAATAGACACTTCTACTTCCTGTATTTTCTTACGAGAAAGAGAGAGAGAGAGAGAGAGAGGGATAGAGATAGAAAGAGAGAACATTTATTCGGGTTAACGGGCATTACGAGAGACTTTGATGAACATCTGGATTCTATAAACCTCCTACTTTTGTAATTACATTACGCTTTCCATCGAGTTCGAGTTATTTAACATGACAAGGCCGAACAAATATCGGTACGAGCAAGGAGATAAGAAAATAATCGTTTAAAAGAGAGAATCCAAATTTTCCAAATCACCCACCCTCCACTCCACCCTCCTTAGTCGCGGCATACACGTATACGGACCATGTTCAAGAAACGGCTACGGTTTTATACGTTCAGTTCCTAAACGTAGGAAAGAGATAGACTCGTTGTTCCTCCGTATCCTCGCGATCATATTTTTCCGATTTACGGAGATGGTAGAATCGCGAAGTGCACTTTAGTCAAAAAACGCAGCATTTTTCATGTTACAAACGCATTCGTAACGATCTCGCTTTTACGATTTCTTTTCTACCGTTTGAAAGATCAGCTCGGTCAAGTGGATTTCATTCTTCTCTCGTATCCGTCAAATTTCGCATTCCTCTTCGTTCTCGTTAAATCTCAAATTCGTAGGAAATATCGTAAAAGGTGAATAATTTGTTTCGTTATTCGTATAATAAAACGAAAATAACGAGCGAGGATGAAAAGGGCTCGTCGGTGAGTTCGTCGTCGAAGCTTTTTCGAAAATCAAGTTAAATTCGTCGTAACGTCTAGACCATAAAATATACGTAACAGATTCGGTACGTGTGTATGTGTGTGT
>JAIFRP010000031.1:6631963-6644566 GCA_032403825.1 Odynerus spinipes | reverse complement strand
TCAAAGAAATACGACATATGTCTTGGACTTTGTCAAAGATGCTACAGTATATCCCTAACAAGGATAAAGTCAGCTGCCGAGGCCGCTGGAGCATTATCAGGATCGCCAGACATCGTAACTGGGAGCAATGCAATCTGTTAACGGCCCGACCCGACCGCCTTGCCAGTTATGCGATAGTGAAAGAGAGTAAAAGAAAAAGAGATAAGGGAGAGAGAGAGGCTCCCAGGGATTACGATTCGCCGTAGAAGAAGGAAAGGGTGCGATCGATCGTCTTTTGCTTCGAGAACAGGCTCCGTTGCGTCTCTATATACTGGGTGTTACTTAATCCTTAAAAATATTACAGTTTTAAATGTTGAACTAAATAAATAAAAAAATAAAAATCGTGTAATTATATTTCTTACATCGACCTATTACCTACATTGATATATTAATTTTTATCATTTGAATATCTCAGAATTGTTATTACGATCTTGTTGTATATTAAAAGACACCCCATATATATATATCCCTCATCCCTTCGTTCACATTCACTGAGTTACAAACGGGAATACCGTCGCTGACCTATCATCGATACTACGACGACTTCCCGAAGTATATCCCGACATGAAAAAGAAACTGGCATTACTTTTCCGCTCGGCGTATTATAGGGAGAAATCGGCGTTATAAGTTCGCGTCGACGAGAAAAGTCGTTCCCGTGAAATAGTTCAATGGATTCGTTTAATGGGCGAAGCGTGCGACGCGTGCCAAGAAAAACGTATGTTGCCGGGTGCCTCCTCTCTTTGCGATACTAGCCACGATATTAAATCTCTCTCTTTTCCTTTTTCTCGACGCAAACGGATACGATTATCGCGAGTTTTTATACTCTCATTGTTATTTCTTTATGTTTTCTTTCACGAAGAAACTTTTCTAAGTAAACCAAGTAGAATTGTTATCGAATCGCTTATCAAATTCGTTCGGTAAAATCACCCTATAGAAATTCTAGGGAAAAGCTATTTTATGGAAAACGACATGCTAATTACGTGTTTACAAGCCAGTACCGGAAGTTCCTCGCGATTTCGGTCGATTTCTGAGCTAGCAGTGCTTTTAATAAAACTGTCCGGCTTAATTGCGAGACCGAACGATACGACAGTGGTGCACGCGAACTAAAGACCGAAAACGAGTGAGAACGAAAGAGAGAGACAGAGAGAGAGAGAGAGAGAGAGAGAGAGAGAGAGAAAGGGAAACAGAGAGAGTTAGAATTTGGCGACGGACGTAAAATTAATTAGAAGAGGGGGACGCACCTATGTGTTCGCACGCTATGAAATGATAATTGAAAGCGAGTGTCCGTTACACCAAAAGACCGTATTGACTTTCCACGCTAGCGAGAAGCAGCGGACTGTGTTCTCGTCTAATTTAGAATATTTGCTTTACCTCTCGAAAAATGGTCCCCGTCATCCGTCGATCCACCCCCGCCCGCCGTACTCTACTTTTTCACGTTCGTTTGCCCGTCATCGAAATCGCTCGATCGTTTCGAACTTTCTTCCTGAAGAGTATGTGCATACACACACGCGTTACGTACGATGCCTACAATGGTTGGTATCAATCGATCGCGCTTCATTGCGACATCGTTTCTACTCTAATGAACTTTTCCAAGCGCTTGCTCACGTGCTCCGCCTACCAGCCGCAATTTAAGCGAACGGAAATGGACAAGCTGTAATTTAATTGCTTTTTAATGGCACGCTGCCGATGTAGCAGAGCGCGAACTGGTAAACGTCGCCGGAGAACTTTCATTTCGTTACTGAGTTTTATCCATTAGCTATAGCGACGGAATCAGGGGTGTCGCGCTCACGGGCTGCGCTCCCTTGAACCCCATCTCGCCTTTAGTTTGTAGGATTTTTAAGCACGACCACAAAGAGTATCTTATTAGATACGATTGTTTCGGTATACGTTACATTTTTGGCACAAGAGGTACACTCTGGTCGTGCTTAAAAACGTGGAAAAATTCACGTTTTTACATTGATATACTGATGAAAAAAAAGGATAAGTAAAAAAGGATGTTAGAAGAATGATAGAACGAGTACGCCATGTGTGATCACTCCTCCCTCATTTTTGCTCTTCTTTACCTTCTTCTTCGTCTTTTGCAGCTTCCAAGAAATAAGCTATCTTGAAGCAGCGTGAAATAAAGCCGGGTATCACGGAAGAGTGTAAATTCGATATAATGGATCGTCATCCAAGCGAAGTAACGAGCTCACTCGGTTTTCACGGCGACTTTATGATCGTTAATACCGAGCAGGGCCTTCAACCATCGGAAAAGAAACATTATCCGCTATTGTGTAAAGCGGAGCGCGAAAGCTGGTGCGTGCCCTCGCACTCCAGCCAGTCACGTTCCTTAACGAGAATCAATGACCGAACATCCGAGTCATTCTCCCCGGTGTATATATATCCAGCCCCGTCTCTAATTAAATGTTCATTCATTATTTTCTCTCTTATCATCGAACTTACCCCGTCTGGATGATACTTCGGCACACCGGCCGACGTCGTGTTGCTGCCGCAAAATTCGGTAAGGACATCTTGCAATTTTCTCGTCGAATCTGAAACAGAAGAAAGAAAGAAATTAGTGCTGGTGTCAGAAATGAAGGATGGAGCGAGTTTTTTCTTTCGTTTTTCTCCACTTTTTTCTCTCCACCGCGAACGAGACTTTCCAAAGAGAACGACACGAGTATGGGAAGATAAAAAAAAAGAGGAAGATGATAGCTGATCGAAGAAAGAATATCTGGGATTGGACCGTTTGTCGGAAGCATCGAGAGCACGATAAATTGGCTAATAATAGGAGACCATTGGCCTAACCTGCCGATCTACGTCATAATGCACTTAACACGGTGGATATTTTTGGGGCGAGCCACTATTCTCGGATCGATTGACGACTACGACGATGGATCGTGTTGCTGGAAGACGAGCTAACGATTAACGTTGTCGGGCTTAAAGCCGGAAATTCGGCGTTATGTTTCGCGTACTCTCTCTCTACAAGAGACAGAGAGAGAGAGAGAGAGAAACCTGGGCTTGCTTTTCCATTCTCGATTACGAGTCGACTAAGAGAACGATCGTTTATATATGATGGATCGTGCGAGATGCGAAAAGAAAAAAGAAGAAGATGGTTGGAAGTACGACGGTAGCCGGTGCTAAAGTCTTTTTTTACGATTACTCTCGATGAAGAAGAAACGCTCGTAAATAACGCAGAAAGTGTCATTGTCGTCATCGTCGCACGCCTACCTCTCCAGTCTCGTGATGCCATTATCGAGATAAAAGACGGTGGGTGTGATAAAAAGAAACGCACGCGTGTTTGACGGTACGAGAAAGAAAGAGAGAGAGAGAGAGAGAGAGAGAGAGAAAGAGAGAGAGAAGGAGATAGCAAAGTACGAGAGTACGGATAGGAGGAGAGTGCCCGAGCGTTATTAAATAATCCGAGAAATATGCCACACCTCTGCGTCTGAGTCCGTCGCTATTATTACTGCCACTCGGGAGAGAGCGCACGACGTTTATTATGAAACAAGATGCATCTGTGTGCGTGTGTAGACGGATATAAATATGTAGAAAAGGGAGGGGTAGATGCTAGCCGATAAAATAAATAAATAAAATCAAAGTATCCTTCGCGCCTGGATGGACGCGAACTCCTCGCGCAAAAAAAAGAAAAACGAGGGAAACAAATCGAACGAAATAAATCAATCGGTCTTTCATCTGCTATCTGAAAATCTATCAAAACGTTTGTACCCAACCGGTGATAATAAAAAAAATAAAAAAATGGGAGATGGGACGAAATGCACGTTCGTTTTTCGTCGCTTCGAATCGAAGTCTTGCCGCGGAAGAATAAACACGATTGAAGCGATGGAAAAAGTTGCTGATCACTGATCGATCTCACTGACGATATATATATATGTATATATATGTATGTGCATACACTCGATATACTATGCGGTAAGAGAGTGCGCGGAGGACCGTGAATTCCGGATCGCGGCCTGTCATTTCCAATTCATGGCTTTCGTGCGTGTCTCTCTCGCTAGCGACGAATCCACTTCACCTTTCTGCACCGTAACGCGGCGTTCTTTTAAATTAATCAGAAACGACGGTGAAGCCGTCAAAGAAAGCGAAAAGAGAGAAAGAAAGCGGGAGGGAGAGCAAAGCGTAAAATTTGTTACTGCATAGGACGAGGAAAGTTTACGGAGTTGATCACACTTTTCGACTAAAAGATTTTACTAGGCCGTGCACGTACATATACATATGTATTATATGACATATCTGTGTTTTTTCAAGATATTTCTATTTTATTTTTTTAGCAATATTGCGGGATTCTTTTGTTATTATATTGTTAATATGTATGTTCTTATCATCGTTTATTTTTCTCTCTATTTCTTTATTTTTCCGAAATATTCAGTAAAAAAATTATCTATCGTCGCATGCTCACTGTGTCCTATCTTCGCAAACACACTCTTAGATATCCTGTGATGTAAGTAGCTTTATTATATGTATATCTGTGTTTCCAAATTTTTCTAAAGAAGAAATCTAGAAGCCTACGAGCTTGACAATTAATCAATTTCCTGTATACCTTTATATTCTTTATATTAAACTAGTACGTTTAAAAGCTCTACTCACACGTCCCACTCTACATATACATATATTCTTATTTTATGAAGAATAATCAAAAAGATACGTCGATCCAGATAGCAATAATTACCGATTCACCTCGTGCATAGGCACATACATATATACGTATCGTCTGTAATGCAAGCCTCGGCTTTGTCGCCGGTCCTACCCGGCAACGAATTCCCTGGCTTTCACAGACAATCTCGTTGGAATTACCATAATCCGATAACCAACGAGGTGACACGTTGTGACTTTTAATTGAGACCTCGACACGCTTTTGTATCGGTAATATCGTTCGGTCAGGCCGGCTGCCGTCGTCGGCGTTACAAAGCCGGGTGGTCCGCCATCGCTGCGGCTGCCGGTTGCCGTCGGCCACCGACGCTGCCGCCATTTGCAAAATTTCCTCTACCTACACGCCATTTCGCGATATAATATCATGCCCGCGCGAGTGGCTACGCGTTCTCGTTCGTTTTGCTCTCGTATTAACGAATTAGCCGCGTCCCGGCGCGTTATTGGGAATTTCGGAGCCACGTCGAACGCATCGTAATGTCCAAGCGCGCGACGAATTATCGAAGTGGATGGGAAATTCATTCGATTGGTGCACTTCGTCTCTTTCCTTCTCTCTCTCTCTCTCTCTCTCTCTCTCTCTCTCTCTCTCTCTCTGCTTTTTTTTCCTTATTAACGCGAAAACGATTTGTGAAGTCACGTCGAGTGGAAATCGTTTTAGCTTCACTTTCTAAAAAAGATTTGTCGGAATGACAGGAAATTTAGCCCTTTCAATAAAGCTGCGTCGTTCGCGAGCATGCTTTCAGTATACGGGTCATTGCGACGCGAACGTACATTTTATGTACGCGGAGTAAGTAAAAAACGAGATATATTTATGTAATTCATTAAAAAATATTCAGATTTTTTCAATTCTTTAACAGTTCAATTCCGTGTGAAAAATTTGAAAAGACGGATATACACGTAAATCTACATAACAGGATTTGCAACGGTAATGGGTTTGTCGATGCAAAATATCAGGGTGACTATAGTTATCGGTAGGACACAGTGAGCGTACAATGATGGGTGGTGTCTCGTCACCGGTGGTATTGAAAGCGTTAAATCGGACGGAAGACATCCTGGGTCAACTTTTACTCACAAGCTGCCAAATCCTGGAGCTGCTGGAATTCCGCGGGCGAGAGTTTATCCCAGTGAAAGGCCATCCTTAATTTTATCTTCGATGTACCTTGGGACGAACGCCCGGACGGTGATGGCCTTTGAGATTCGTCACCTACGCAACAAAAAGCAACACCACTCGTTAGAGAAGAAAAATGAAGAGAAGAAAAAATCATGAAGCGTGAACGTTCTCGTCGTGGTAAACAATTTTCTCTTCCTCCGAGGGAAAGAAAGAAATTCTCGAAAACGAGGGAAAAAGAGGAACACGCTCGGAACCGTACGCGAACGTTCGTGCGTTAACGTGGCCGGCAAACCGAGTGTGTGCCGTGAACTTCTTATCTCGCGAGAGTCCAAAAACCAGGAACAGTTCCAGCGGTGATATACTGGTCACGTTGGAACGTTTTTACACGTAGCTACTTCTTTGTGCCGGGAGTAAACCATCGACTCGTTTCCGACCGGTGAAGAAACGTCAGGAAATATATTCCGAATAGTGAACTTTTATTCCACGTATAAGCCACGTGTGACTTATTGTAAAATAATTTGGCAGAATCGAAATAAAATGTAATCATTTTCAAATGTAATCTCCGACATAAGTAAATAAATATTTATTTCTCATAAATACGCTTATCTCTACTTTTTTTTACCATCGACCAAGTTTCCATATAAAAATCATGAATACGAGAGGAGATCGATAGAAATATTATACCTTTGATCTTTATTTCAATAACTATATTCCATGTAAACGATACTCGATATTCGCAAACGGGTAATGTTTCCATCGTCGAAACGAGAATATGCAATTCTAAAAACCGGTCTGATTTCGAAACGACGCAAACGAGATAAATACGATCTTGTTTTATCTATCTATCCCACGTGAGACCGGTCATATAGTCGTACCACTAGCGGTGATCTCTACTACTTTAGCGAACGTGCATCGAAATTGCAGGACGTCCGTCGGATAGGATCGAGTGGACCGCGCGCATCGCTTTTATTTCACGCACGACCGACCGAAATTGAACTGCTTTGGAAAGAGGTGAAGGGTTAGAAACGAGAACGAAAGCTTCTCTCTCTCTCTCTCTCTCTTTCTCTCTTTCTCTCTCTCTTCTATCTCTCTTTCAAAACGAATCCACGACGCATGGATTACAAAAACGTCTCGGGAAGCAAGTACGATCGCTGCTAACGATTCTCACGATTCTCAAAGCTTTTTCGTTTCCCCGACGTAATCATTTCGAACAGTGATGGGAATAAAAAGAAAGGGTGAGAGAGAGAACTTTGAACTTTGCGAACAACTTCCTCGTTAACAGCAACAACGTCAACGCTTTTCTTTGGGTATGTCAGGAAAAAAACACGTCTTGTCGTCGTTTTCTTTTTTATCTTCTTTCTCCGATCTCCTTTCTTGTATTTTGCCGTGCGCCGGTGCTCGCTTTTGCTTACGAGATTAGTTCGGAGAAAGTATCATCGATGTTCGCTATCTCTTTAGGCTACACATTGTTTATGAATTCTCTTTATTCGGCGAACGATCTGCCGGTAAAGTTGATGCATATAATCTCGCTGGTACTTATCTAATTATGCACGATAATAGGATTTCTAATAGGATCGAATAAAGATGATGGGCTCTCTTTCTCCTCCCCCGTCTCCTCTCTCTCTCTTTTTCTCTCAAGGATGAGAAAATACGTGCTTTGAAAATACGATGCTACCTCGATACGAAGTAATCATTTCACGTTTGATTCGTTCAGAATTCGTTCATTGCAGTTTGGCTGCTACAAGACTGTATTAAGTTCGGGTTTTCGGGCTCGAACAAGTTCGAAGCTATTCTCGTTATCCGCGAGAGTTGTAATACATTCTCCTGTAGCACCATCGCGTTCGTAGAACGAGAGCTACTATAGAGCTTATTAACGAGACTACATTAACTATTATACCTATATAACTATTATACTCATCATGTTTCGTACAGTTATACAGCATACCCGTAATGGACCATGACTAAAGCAGCATCCCTCTACGATACCTTCTGTGAATTTTATCGTCTCGTTCAATCCTGAGAGGTAGTGAGTACTAATGATATGGAATTTTATATTTTCACTTTTTTTTTGGTATAACGAAACACAGTAATCGCAAAGCAAAAGCCTCCCCCTTCCTCGAATCAACGTGATTATCTCGAAACGTATGCCATCGATATCGCACGGGATTTCGTATTAAAGTGAAACGACACGTGGAACTTTAGAGAGCACTCGGGAAATGTTTTACGAAATTTATTGCCCGCGTGCAAATATATGCGAAATTATTTTGCGAAAGTTCACCGGCACGATTCCCGAACGAACGAGTACGCCCTTCGTTTAATTTGGTAGTTTGTTTGAAAAGAGGGAGATATGAAAAAAAATGTTTCCGTATATACCTACCTGTTCGGAGTACAAGGATCCCTGTACGACGATAAAACGGACCCACATTTCGTCTTATCGCTTCGTGTAATTATACGGGACGCCCAAAGAGAATAATAAGGTGGAATTGTTCATTTAAAGAGAGAAACGCACGATTTCTCGGCGTGTATTTAACGACGTAGATCGTGCTCGCCCATACCGAATGAGAAAACACCATGTCGATGGTACCTTGATGATAAAGCGTAATCGTTTACATTAGAAAATTTAAAAAGGAGAGAGTGACGTTTGAACCATTGAACGTTTGAACCGATGAAAAAATCGATAAAAATAAGAAACTTTCAAGCAACTATCTCTCAATTGGTAACTCCATTATCAACGTCACTATCACCTAGATATCGGCCTTCATTTTATTAAACCAACCCCGAGACCGAGAGTCACCTAATGTAAACGATGACCGTGTGCTCGCGCACGCGAGAGCTCTCTTCTTCGCGAGTAGAATATTTTTATCGCGTTCATTCCACGCGAACGCGAAGTCGCGTGGGCGACATTAATACCAGGCTCATTTCTGTGAATTGAACCGGGACATTCGTGCGTACGTTACGTACGGGTAATCCCTCTTCGTGACTGTGCGAGTTTCTATTTTCGGGATCCTTTAATTGGACGTTAAATAAGGATTAGAAACCATTCTCTTGGTAAAAGTCGGAATAAAAATGGCCGGAAATTGTTCTCTCTTTCCTTCGTTTCTGCATAATAATAGTAATTAAAATAATAAGTATAATAAATGATATTAATCATCGAATTACGTGGTTTCAGTGATCATCGAAGATCTAATGATTTATAGCAAGGGAGTCAACTAACTTTTACGTAAAATCTGCATTTCACCAATAAAAATCCATCAGCGATCTAATTTTTCAAAAATTCGCGGTCGACGTTACCAACGTTCCTGATTTATAGTAACTTTTGAAAGGTATAACTTCTAGCGGGAATTGCGCGCTTAAAAATTTGTTAAAGCGTGCCCATCTTTTTTTCGTTCTCTTCGCCATTTTTCCTACACAAGTGCATATGTATATGTTATATGAATATATAAATGTACATGTATACATGGATTTTAATTTCTTCTAATCCAGAGGGACGTCGTTAAGCAACGAGGCGTTTCGCATTACCGCGACGGCTTCTCGTTTACAGCGCGGCCTGCGAAACCGCCGACGGAAGGTAGTTAGGCGAATTTATTATCCGCGCCCGGCGTGCGGCCGAATGAAATATACAGCATCATCAGTTATACCCGCAGCCTCGTACATCACGCTTCGTTCCGAGGGATGAAGATACTCGTGAACGAGACTCTATGTTCGACATCGACGCGACCCGCATCGTTGTGCAACTCGCATGATCTCGATCTACTTCTAGTTAAACGAAAAACAAATTTATTCATTAACGAGAAAATATAAGTTTGATGCATAATTTCTGCCATATTTTTAAATAAAATTCAAATTAATCCATCTATAATTTTATTAAATAGCTCGTCGATGCCAGATGCAAAAGTATTATCATTTTTTCACGAAAGATCACGACAGTAAGCACACGTAATATGACAATAATTATGCAACAAACTAATATATTGAACGACTATCTATTTTTCATTTTCCAGATTATATGTAAATTTGAGAATACGGATTCTGGTACAAGCAATTTCGGTTCGTGTACGTTTTATTTCACATTGAATACGTAAAAAATAATTTATTCAGGATACGTAGAAAATAATTCTGGTTAGGATACGTAAAGAAACTCTTTTATGGTAATTATCGTGAATGGGTCATGCATAACTACTGCGGAACTGTAGTACTCCAATTTTAATATTTTATCCAAGCACGTATACATTGTATTTACAGTGTGCATGTATATTGCGCAAGTTGCAACACCTCCACGATTTTAAGCCACGAGCTGCCAGTGGTAATTATATAAACAAGAGTCCATCTCACCGATTTCGATGATTTTTAAATACGTTATCAAGATCATGATTCCAAGCACCTCATTTCTATTACAATTCCTCTTTCTCTATGTATCCTTTTTAATTTCCACTAAAAGTTAAATCGACGTTTACACGAGCAATATATAAAACTTCAATATGGCGGGACTCAAACGAACCGTTCTTTCGAAAGAAAAACAAGTCCAGGCAACGGGCATTCCATTCCCGTCGAACTACTAGCAACATTCACCGGAGCAGAATTCAACGCTGTTCTCTCAGCAAATAAGGACACTGGGATGTTTCGTCTACATGTGTATACATATATACATATATGGATACACATATATACAAGTTTACAAGGTGTGAATATATCGCGAAAGCTCTTTTATCGATCGCCAGTCGTACCGAAGGATGGCCTATGAGGCGAATACGCGTCGGCCTATCACCGTTTTATACGAGAATAGAACTCTGGAATTGACCGGCCTTCCTTCCGTGGTGTCGCCAACTGGAAGGGGCGATTAGGTTAATAAAGAACTATGTCGGTACGTTTATAAGAAACGATGGAAACGAGAAGTCTTTCAATAAAAGAGGAATCTTTTCTACTGACGAATAGATCGATTTAAAAAAACGATTTTTTGGTATCATCGAGCTCGGTGTTTGTTTCTCTTTTTTTAAAGAAAAAGCAGGGATCCTGAAAATGTAATGAAAATTCTTGCAAGAGATTAAAGGAACATACGGATACGATAAAACCAAACTACGCTACTTGCTGGATATAAGAAGACGTGGGTCTTATTATCGACCTATACTACTTGTTCTCATAAATTTCCCATCAAGAAGCTCATTCTCTCTCTCTCTCTCTCTCTCTCTCCCGCACGCTCTCCTTATCTCACCGGAGGCTAGGCACTTCCGAGGCAAAATAGGGCTTTTGTTAAGCGAGGAAGTGTCCTCCTCGAGGGTTGTTAAAGGTCGTTAATTAACAGCAATTAGCTCGATTAACGGTAGGTTCGTATATGCCGTGGAGGATGTCAGTCATCCGAAGTGAACGGCACGTGGTAGTACATACCTAACGTAGATGAGCCTGCAGCACGATAATGCACTCGTAGCAAGGGCGGCTATAATTAACCGCATTCTGTCACGGAAAATAAAGGGAAGTGGAAAATAAAAAAGATCCATCTCTCTTTCTGTCTCTCTCTCCCTCTCTCTTATGTTAATCGTAAAATTAAAAATCTTTGAAATTTTCGAGAAACAGCTAGCACGATAATAATCCGTTTATACGGCTCGTAATTAACGATCTCTAATTAATCGCAATTAGACCTTCGTGCGAGATTCTCGAGACGAGCGAAAGGGGGCTGAGGAAAAGGGGGTGGAAGATGAGTTCTCGGCGAGATGATAAAAAGTAATGTTGGGAGAATGACGTTGTGGGAAATGAATGACCGATGACTCGTCGCTTCTCGCTTTTCTTCTCCCTCACCAGAGACAATGTTAACGTTTCGTCGTTATCTTCGAACATTCGACGTCCTCGATCGAAGATAAGATTTTTTCGTGAGCTATCGAGCCAAGTATGGCTGTGATATATAAAAATAGGGAAATATGAATTTAAACTTTAAACCAGTGCCAGGATGAATTGGACTCGGGTAAATCACGATGGGAACGCGATACGAGATCAAACTCGTGCCACAGTCCGACGTTTGGAATTTCAAATGAATTTCAAATGAATTTCGAACGACTGTGGGAATCGGACATCTCGCGTTTAACGGCAGCCTTGGCTTCGCTCGATTTCTTAACCGGGAGTGAGAGAAGGGCGAAGTCAATAGAATTACGGTAAATTAAAGAAAATTACGAGGTAAGGAAAAGCGGCAACCGGCTTTGCTCGCCGTCATTAGGGGAATGAAACGCGAGAGCGTAGAAGAAAGAGAAGAAAAAAAAAAGGAAAGAAGTGTTTTCCCTTCGGAGATTGTTATTTTCTCGTTGGCCAGCGGAGCGCGTAGTCTCTGCGAAATATCTCGAGGTGGAGTATCTCGTTACGAGGAGCGAAACGAAGTAGCTGCGAGGATGAAAATTAGACGAGGGGATAATTCTCGCGTTGTTAAGGGAAGGCAATTGGAGTCATAAGGAAAAAAAATAATCGCCGTATGAAATTGTTGAACGATCGATCTTCGTCGTCGAACAATTCGACTTTCGATGTATTAATCTTCACGATTAATTAGTTCGATATGAAATTGAATCCACGATCGATTGCTCAATCAACACAAGCTCATTAACACGAGTTCGATTACGGATCGTAAACATGGCGGCAAATTAATTTCGATTCGATCGTAGTGGGTAGATATTATTCGAAATCGAGGAAGCTAGGATCGACACGAAATTGAATCGAAATCGATCGATCGATTACAACGAGTTACGAAGCGTAATCGAAAATTCACGCCGCTATAGATGATCGTCTCTTGGGTATTTGCGTGTCCGTGCGAGTGCATATAAAGAGAGAGA
>JAIFRP010000031.1:6620471-6630813 GCA_032403825.1 Odynerus spinipes | reverse complement strand
AATTTTCGATAATTATTATCGAACGAATGCCCCGAGCAAGAAGTGGTCTATTATCCATAAGAGCTTCATAAAAAGCTCGGAAAGTAGAAAAAGGGAAGAAAAAGAGAGAGATAGAGAGAGAAGATAACAGGAAGGGAAAAAAGGTCCAACCAGGCGCACGGCTCGCGCACCATATCTATTTAAATGCGGAAACTAAAATGAAACGTCGGGAGTCGCGTGTTCGCGCGCGGCGCTATCCACCAGCTCAGAAATTAAACTTTTCCCCCTATCTGTAAGGGAAGTCTATTACAAACCCTTTCCCGTTTTCCTCTTTTCCTTCTATCGACCACCACTTTCTGCTTCTCGAGAGATATTCCGGATTGAACGAGCTGTTCGCAAAAAGGAAAAAAGTCCCCGTTAAATCCGAAGGAATTAAAGCTCTCTCCCCGCAGGAAGGAAGGAAATTTGATTGGTTAAGGAAAAGTTTGGACTTTATAAACGAATGCGCGTCCTACAAAATTTATCGTCCTCTTCTCCGTGTTTCCGATATCGCTAACTTTATCTATCGATCGATGTGTACGAAAAGAGAAAGAGAAAGAGAGAAAGAGAGAGAGAGAGNNNNGAGAGAGAGAGAGAAATAGAGGCAGATAAATAGATGGACGGAAAAAAGGTGTGGAAAAGAAATAGAAAGTATGGGAGGGGCATTTAATTAAAAACTCCAAAGGCTCGGCCGACCGGTGGAATACGTGACTACTACTAGAATTTATTCGTCACCATGAACGACTAAAAGAGGGAGAGGAAGAGAAATTGCTGGACTAACTCTCCGCAGAACTTCCGTGTCGGTAGAAAATTTCATCGTACCGCACAAGCCCTGGTAGTGGTCATTCGAAACGTCGATGTCGAAAAACGCATGGTCGGCCGGTTGCCACAACGGATTTGTTATCTCGTTCGAAAAGAATATCGATGAAGCTGGGATCGAGTGAATGCGACAGGAAATCGTGGAATTTGAGAAAGACGAAGGCTTTTTTTGTTTCGAAAAAACTATAATACAATCATTCTTGAACGTATATAATTCCTTTTATTTGTGGCACGAACGAAATGGTAAAATTTATAAAACGTATTCAAATATGAGTCGTTTATTACGAAATTAAAGCAATGAAACTTTTTACTTTTATCGAAGATGAAATTTAGTTTGTTTTAAACATCTCATTAATAACGAAAATGGAATTATGTTTGAGTCTTTCTCGTCATAATGGAAGTATGTTCAATAATAAAATTTACTTGCCATTGCTTACAAAAACAAACATAGTTTCTTTTTCACGAACGATAAATTTTACCTTTTACACATTTTCTATACTCCTCGAAGCAAACTGCTCGCATTCCTTCGAAGTTACTCTTTTCGCGATGCAACCGGAAGAGAAGATACGAGAGCGAAGTAAGTTCAGATGCAATTTCTCACAGTTGTTTCCCTCACAGAGAACGGAAATCTTAAGAAAGAAAAAGAAAGAGAAGAGAAGGAAACGGCAGAGTGTACGGTTACGAGCTCTTTCTCTTCTCTTTTGAAACTATGTCGACAAGTACCCCAAAAAAATCGTACAAATATTTTTCGAAAGATTTCTCTTCTCCACGTGGCGCCATTTTATAAAGTCCCACGACCGCTCGAAATTGCGAACTCTACTCTCGATCTTCCTCGCGAGCTTTTTAAAAATTTGCTGATTCGATCGAACGGACCTAAGCAGACACGCGTCCGCGTGCGTTGCTCTCGCGAGACTGTTTTAACCCTCGAGAAACCCTCCGTTGTTTTTGAGAGCCCTCGAAGAGAGAAGCGGCAAAGATCAAAGGTACTTGCTCGGATACCCGAACGTCCAATGGTTTAAGGAAGACTCGAGTAGGTGGAAGAGTTCCGGGGATCTCTTCTATCTCGCACATGTGGACATGATAGAAAGAGATAGAAATAGAAAGTTAGAGAGAGGAATCGATACGTACGAACCGTTCGGAGCACGTTTTCGACTCTTGGTCTTGGTACGCCCGATAAAACGAAGAATCCGAATGTCACCGATGGTTACAAATTCACAGGCACATGCAAAAGAAAGAGAGATAGATAGAAAGAGAGAGAGAGAGAGAGAGAGAGAGAGAGAGAAGTTACGCGTGGAAGAGCATCGCGCGCACGTATTGGCGCTTTTGCATTTCCGATACCCGCGTTACCGCGAAAAAAGATGTAAAAAATCGGGTGGGTGCTTTGAAATATCAAGTAACTGCGATAACGGTGGCGGTCCAGGAGAAGGTAAAGGGTGCGGTGATGAAGGCGTATCGGAATAATTCAAACGTCAAATAAAATATCGAATGACAGGTGAGCGCGTCCGAACGAGCGACGGATATCGTTGCTGATGCTGCTGTTGCCGTTACAACGTTTTGCAGTTTCTATTTCCTCTTTTCGAGATGTTCTATAAAGTATGTCTCATAAAAAGAAACGAAATAAAGAAACGAACTTTTGCTATGTTGAAATTTAAAGAGTTTTCAAGCAGACGCACGTTCTTAAAGGAAAAGTAGTAAGTACCGGAGTTTGGTCAGACGAAAGGAGAACGCGGCACTAACGGGACGGCCACGGCGGCTTTTATTATATCACCGACAGGCGAGAGCTTTCGCGAGTAGAATCCTAAACGCTTTAGGATCCGTGAAACGCGCTCGCGCGTTCCCGTCTGCCGGCGCGCGGTTATCACCATGAAATACGAGGAAATTACGCGTATATCATGTCGAAGCGTCAGACGAATTCTTACGACGCGTTGGCGTCGTTCTGGCTTTCTAGCTTTCTCTCGGAAAACGAGCCTACGCTCGTTCGTTCATAAAAAATAAAATAGCATCATCTCTTATTTGCATCCAAAAAATTTGCAATAAAAATAAAGAGTTCACTTTCGAATCTTCGATAGTCGCTAATTACGAATCTCCGATAGTCGATCGAGAACGACGATCATTTTAATTCGGAACGTCGCGCCGTTCTCGCTGTTTATCGGTAGAACCAGGCGGATCGTTAAGTTCGCGTTACAGCTTACTGATTATGTTAACTGCCATCATGCTCCACGTTGGGAGGCATCTCTGAAGCAACGTAGAATTTCTCTCTCCCCCTTGTTTTCCCCTTCTCTATCCTTCCATGCTTACTGGCTCCTACAGAAGGCAGGACTCCAATTATCTCGGTCCAATTAGGAGTTCGACGAATAGCACGAGAATCTCGTACGGATGGAACGTTCTACATCCTATCTCTATCTCTCTGTTTGTCTCTCTCTCTCTCTCTCACTCTCTCACTTCCATTCTCCTCTTCGTTTGTCTACCTGCGCTCTTGCCAACCTGTATGCGGTATAGGTACTTAACATTGGTTCGCGTTTGACGTCTCTGTAAGCTCGTTTATGTACAAGTACGCAAGTACTATTTGATACGTGAAAGCTAAATTAATTCCAGCAAAAATATTAAGATCGTTCATTGATCAAGCTTAGGTATTAATAACATTTTTGTTCTTTAAATATTAAATTCCCTTTTGGACACGGTCGCAGGGAGTTTTGTTCTTCCATCATCTTTATTACCCTTTTTTAAGTAAATTCTCTTATTCTTTCATAATTTTTATTAACCACTGTACTGTACATTAAGTGATTAATTAGTTATACGACTAATAAGTGGGTATTACTAAACGACGTCTTATACTTTATGCAAATCGTTCAAGCTACAAACGACACGAATTCTATTACTAATTCTTCATCGCAAAATGGCGCATAATTATCTCATGATACGACGTAACCAAAAGCTTCGAGAATGATGGAACGAGCCAAGCGATGGATGAAAGTTAACAAATCCAATTTTGCGCGAGAGTTTACGAGTAGTTAGTGATTCCATGGGAAGAAATTTGAAAGTTTCTTCCAGAAATGGATTTATCGGGAGACTCCTTGTCTCGTTAGGAAGACGAAATCCCAATTATACACATCGTCATTGCTTCTTTATCTACCTCTCGCCGGATTTCTCCCAGCTTGGTCCGATAAACCAACCGCGAATTATCCCGTTCGGATCGGCGCTTTAAATCAACGGGAGCGTCTCCTGGGAATCAATTTTACGCGAAACAAACTCGTTCCGTGTCGCTCATCGCCTGTTAGATAGATAAACGGAGACCTATATACATATACTATGGTATATATCCATATGTATAGATAAAAAGGCAAACCGAGCTGAAAATCGAATCGGAAGTTAATTCGCGCTGACAAAAATCACGGCCGAGGTTACGAGAAGTTATTTAAAAGAGAGGAGAGCGAGTGCTCGGCCACGTAGAAGCTTGCGACCCTAATCGAAAATGTATTCTCGTATGACAAAGAAAGAGATAGACCGTTATCCCTGCTATAAATGAACTTGGTATAAAATAACACGCGTATTAATAATATTGAGAAAAAAATATATAATATCGTTGCGACATGAATTTGGCGGTCAGTTCGAGATACAGTTTGGCGCCAAGACTTCGAGAAGCAAACGGTTTCGCTGACGAGCGATAACTTTAAACGAAGAGAGTCGTCTCTGGACTTTTAAAGAAAGAAGAAAAAAAAAGAAGAAAAAACACATTTTCGGAGAACCCTTTCCACATTATATAATTTGTGTTAAATATTTCATTGATAAATAGAGTTTTTTAAATTAATATCGTATGTACGACGAAACTCTCCGTCGTAACGATATACCTAATCAAAAAATCCTTTAATAACGGTAAGCTAAATAGCTAGGATGGGAACGTCGGGAGCTTTGTTAGCCTGATCAACAGATTTAATACTCGATTCCGAGGGGCTACCGCTGTTCTAACATTTACGCATATCCAATGATAGGCGTGTGCGCGCGTGAGAGAGATAAGCCTACGGGCGGAATTACACGAGCTGCGCAAATTTGAACGCGTTTAAATCATAGCGTACGCGAGAAGATACTACTTCGGTGTTGAGAGAGCGTAGAAAACGATGATCTTTGATCGCACGTACATACGTGCGCTGCATAAATACACTTTACGTCAAAAGCGCGCGCGAGTGTACACGTGTACAAATTTACGGCTTTGCCGAACACCGCGATGCATTCTCGACGATATTCCTGCTTGCGGGTGTTGGCACGAGAGTGGAAAGCCAATCAGAGAACTGACATAAGTAATGAATGATTTTACATTTTCTTTTTTTTTATAATAAGTGATAATAAAAATGTCTGATTAACATTGGTTATTAAACAGCCGCGAGAATTTAACATAGCAATCTTTAGCCGTGAACCCAATCTTTTCTTCTTCCCTCTAGATTCCGTAGGATACTAAATATTTAAAAAGAAATCTCACTGGCCGAATTACCGAATAATTCCAAGCCAGTGATCCCTCTCATAAAGGTTCCCCGTTTAAAGGGAGCTTGCGCGAGGTGATTCACCCGGCATTATCGAGAGGAACATCGACGAGGACAATGGGGATGACCCACATTCACGACTATTTCACTTTTTTAGGATCAGTGGCGAGAACGTTTCCTAGTTTCAGTCCCATGGACTTGCACGATGGACGTTCGTCGTTTCGGATGGCGAATTCTAAAAGCTTGAATTACGGAAAAAAAAGATTGCCATGCGAAATAAAAGGAGACGAACACTCGTCTTCTCGGAGGTAACACGACGGAGACTTTCTAGTTAACGGCGTTGGGATTTTCGAACTTTTTTCTTCCTCCGTTTCTCTCTCTCTCTCTCTCTCGTTCTCTCTTGAAGATAAAGAAAAAGCTCGCGCGCTTTTCTTCTTTCTTCTTGATAACCATCCACTTTTCTTTGCGTCGGGGCTCGCCTGCTGTGCAAAGATTCTCGTTTCCCTTTCTCTCAGCTCCCATCTCGTTTTCTTTTCTTGTAATTGTCCGTCGGACGATAAGCAATTCCTTTTGGTGCCGGTTAAATTGGGAACGCGCCTGACTGCTCTCTCTCCCTTTCGTTTTCTCCTCTCCTTTTTTACCTTTTCTCTTATGGTCCAGCAAGCCGCCTGTTCTGACTGCTTTCAATCCGTCATTGCTCTACGGTTATCCCCGGAGACGCGACAAACGGTAGACGTTACCCGCGGGCACGCTCTCCCTATTTTAATTACACTTACGTGGTGCAATGCATGCGATCCACATTTCCAGTCATTTACACGTACAGCATCCAACAGCTTTATATGTTGACACTTCGTGATACGTCTTCACTTTTTGTTCTTATTTGACTTGCTAGAAAGTTTGATCTCGTAGGATGTTTGATAGGTCACGTGACACGTTTGTAACTCGAGAACTGGGAGAGACCTATTTTTTATTAACTTCGATACTCTCTGGATTATTAATAAACCCTGTCTAGCAATTTTCCTTGGCGCACGGGTCTAAGCTTCACCGGTGATGAAAACAAAGCGTTCGAAGGTGGAACGTGACAAATAAGATGGGAGGGTAGACTCTCGAGACATGACCGATGAAAAATATACGGACATGAAGCGGCTCTCTCTCTCTCTCTCTCTCTCTCTTCACTCACCCTCTTCTTTCTATCGTCCATCGAGAAAAAACGAAATTCGACGTGATCGAATTTTCCCAAACACTTTTTCCGGCTAATTCTAAAAAAATAAATGATGCTCTAAATATTGCATACACCGTTATCATTCCCTCTCTTTATCTCTTTTACGGGAGATTCTCTATAACGTTCAAAAGCAAGACCGGCACGATCATCGGGCGAACTTTCCTGCAAGTTTCCAAAGTTCGCATAAAGAGCGACGGGAGTTTCGTGGGACAAAGGAGAACACGATAGCGTCATTTTCGACGGCGATTTGTTTCGCGTACCTACCTACCTACCCTCCGTCGATCGCTCCCTCGGCTCGCAAACTTCGACGTGAATTTTAGGAGGAGAAAAGAGAGAGCGAGAGAACGGGAGAAAGGGATGCTCGTTCGCATAATCGGGCTATAAATAAGACGAAAGTTCGGCTTGGAAAAGCGAGCGAATCGTTTGTACTTGGGAAAAATAGCTTTACTGATAACGAGAATATTGATTTGATCGCTTGATAGGATGATTATAGTACTGATTGGATCCGAGAAAGAAAACAGAAATTATCAAACTAATTTTGTTATATGTTCTTGTACATTTTTTACGAAATATGTTTCCAACTGTTCGATTATCTGGGAAATAATTAGAATCATCGAAGTGGACGACAAGAGACGTCCCAACGTCAAAAGATATTAACGTGAAAGAGTAAGAGAGATTTAGATTAAGAGAGAGAGAGAGAGAGAGAGAGACTGAGTCATTAAGGGAGCACTACCCAGTTATATGGTATCTAAATCCCCATGGAGGTCTAGTTGCTCGATACCGGGATCTCGTTAAGCCCACCCACCCCCGTACACTTCACTCCCCACCCAGTCTTACAGTCTCAAACCTCCGCGAGTTAGGCCCTTTGAAAGCAGTCGAGTTTCTCCAGTGTGCCCTTGCAAAATGCCTTCAACTCGCCCTTTCTCCATCGAATTACATTCTAACGCTCCGATTAACTTAGCTTCTGCTTCGACTCCTCCCACTCGGAGACTCCATCCGATTAGTTTGTAAAAACATTACGATTTGCTGTAGAGCGAAGGGGGAATTCTAAAGAGAAAAGTAAGTTTTTGTCAGAGCTCGTTGCAAATGGGGTGGCGGGCGACGTTTTATCGCAGCGTATATAATACTACCAACCCAAAATCAATCGGACACGATCGAAAGTTTCAATCGAAACGTAACGGACCCTCCCGATCGCCGTAATTTCTCCGATTTTGCGAACGACCGCAGGCCAAACCTCCGACTTGGATAATGGAACGGTCACCCGCGCTATTAAATTACACGAGCGGTGCCCATGCCCGATAAATGTACCCACCGATCAAATTCGATCGACTAAAGTTTAGAACTACGCATTCGGATCCGACTATCTTCGTTATTATTGCTGTTTCTATTATTGGGGATATGCCGGTCTATCGATCTTGTGGGCAAAACAACGGAAGCTGGTCAAGATTGTTTATCGCAGCCGGTAAGCAATGTGTTAATACCACGAGAGTAACAAATCTGCAGTACATTTTGTAGAAATCCAAAAAATAAGATACGAGCTGTGGTTGGAATTTTTTCTCCGCGGTGTGGTAGCAAACGTGTTAACGAAAAATTTTGTCCGGAATATTGTAGGAAAGATCGACGTTTTCTGAAATATGTTCACCAATTTTAATTATTTTCATATTGAGCCCGACTTAGGTACACGATAGACAATCATCCTTATAGATCCGAGATCAACGTCAAGTCCAACGTACGTACCTACCGGCGAGCCTGAAAATCCGTCAGTGGTCGACATCAATCTCTGCGACGCGATACGCTTATACTTTGATCCCCGTCAAGGACAATAATGATCCCTTGCCTCCCTTTACCCCGTTGAAACCCCTCGGAGAAATGGGTAGCTACATACGTCGATGATCGGTTTTTCGAACGCGTGTACGCGACAAGTCGCGATATTCGCACGAAATTGTAATTCGGACTGAACAGTTCGTCATAAAGAGTCTGGTATCGAAAGGGGGAACGAGAGAACTTTACTTTCCCTCGGGCTGGGAATATTCGAAAGATCTGCCGATGACGGGTGATACTCGAGAAGTGAGTCTGGGTAAAATCTATGAGAAAAAAGAAAGAAAGAAAGGGGGAGGTGTCGAGCGCAAGGATGAGAGAAAAATAAATAGAAGAGAAAGGAGGAAGAAAGAGTTCGAAGATCCCACTAGCTGCGTTTTCTGAGAATGTTTATTCATTGCAGCCATCGCCGATACTTTTCCCACCTCAATACACCCCCTACCACCCCACGTCATCCTATAAAATCTTATCGATTCTTTCTTCGTCCTATTTCTTCTCGGATACCAAGGATTACGATCTTTCGCGAAGTTCGTTCGCGGAAAATGTGTCTCCGCGGAGATGCTTCTGAAAAATTTCCACCCCCGCGCGAACGATGGATCGTATTTCTTCAGTCACTTCGAAAGAGCTTCGAAAGAGGAGAAGGTGAAACGCTGAAAAGCTTTGGCTACGTATACTATATATATATATATATATATATATACACACACGTGGAAGACATTATGACGTACATACGTGTATCATTGCCGTGCAATCAATTTTACGATCGCCAGTAAAAGCAACTTTGGAAAACAAATTTTTACGAGGGAGCTCTGGTAAAAGTCTTTGAACCACCGAAAATATCGTGTACGTGTGTGCGTTTTGCTTACGCTTTTAATGCGACGGCACATTTTATGAGAATAATTGAACGGAGACTGGGAATAAGGGTCCAAAGCATAGTTAGCACAATTCGAGATAGAGCGGTTTGTAAGTTACACTGTATTCGGTATGTTGAATCTGACACGCTTCTTGCGTTTAAAATTACATCGCTTTCCGACGCAATATATGCAATCTGTGTATACTGAAATGGCCTACGTGGTCTGTGTAACCATATTTAACACGTTGAATGCCATAGAAATTATTAATGACTTCCTACCCAATTTTACAGACTGAATAGTTTATTGTTATTTACAAGAATATAACCAACAGTGCTAAAAGTGTAATATCAAATATAAAAGTTGCGATAATGAATTTTTCCAATCCTACGCCATGAGTTATTGATAGTTTTAATAAATAAAATAAAATAATTGGACGCAGAGTTACTAATAAACATACAAAATGCAAAAGCTGTGTGTCAGCTGTACCCACAAGTTTCTGCGTCAGACACACAACCGACCAAACGGAAACTATTCCGCGCGCCTACGTTCTTTTTTACGCGACTCATCAAAATTCGCGACAACCTCGTCGTTGGAAAAATATGGCTGGTTGCATCTTTTTAATCGCTACGATTATTTGCTCACATGTGCGTTCATTCCCATTAAAAAGCCTGACAGAAACACTCGCGAGTTTACGCCTAGCCTTAACGCAACTTTGAATAAAATTCGATACAAACTCTTATTCCCAGTTGCCATTTAATTAATAATACAAAAAGAAACAAAAAGCAAAATAAAAATTATTTTCATCCAAGTTAGTTACGATGCGCTAAAACATCATATGTTATCCGGACGACAGGATAAAAGTTTATTTCAACGATGCTCATCTCCGTGTGTATACGAGTTACGAGTACGACCGTTTACGCGTACACGTATAAAAGCAATCGATGTTTAAAGCGCGACAGGAAACGATCCGGGCAAAGTGGACACCTAAAAACCTTATGGTGACAGTTTCCATCGTTTTCATGAAACAGAACTGCTCGGCGTTGATGCGACATTGTATACATCGAACCTCATCGAACTGATCGACGATGGCCTGGTAATCACGAAAATTCTCTCTCGACGAACTCGTTCGTAAACTG
>JAIFRP010000031.1:6547291-6565797 GCA_032403825.1 Odynerus spinipes | reverse complement strand
CGGCGAGTAGACAAAAAGAGAAAGAGAAAGAGAGAAATAGTGATAGAGATAGAGGAGAGGATGATTAATGAAGCGTGCGGCTTTATCGCCGACTAAAAGAGATCGTAACGACGATAAAGCTTGACCCGCACTTCACCGCTGGCGTATGGCCTAACTGGAATTATTAATTACCCCCACCTCCCTCTCCTATGCCCCTCGACACTCGATTCCTATCAATTTGTCACATTCGTTGTTTTTCAAGCGCGTTCGAGAGGAAAATAAGATGACTACTGTGAATTGTGGAGTTTCCGAAAGATATTGTATGTATGTATGTTTTTTTTTCTTTATCATTTTCCACATAGGAACGAATTCGCGAGCGGTTTAACTTTTCCGACGATAAAAAAAAAAGAGTATTACGAGGACATCGAGTATCACCGAGCGTACAATTTAAATATTGCAAGTACGGTCTCGATGGAATTTGCGTTGATTCCGCGAGAATACGAGAAGGTTTTCCAATTTTATCGAATCGATTAATTAAGCGTCGCGTTCCGAAGCGAACGAGAGTACGAGGGGGTGGGACATGTGACGGGGGATGCAGATCATCGTCGTCCGATCTCTCTCTCTCTCTCTCTCTCTCTCTCTCTCGCTCGATCTCGACAAGATCGGTCTTGCGATTCGTCGCGCGTTGTTCCACCTAAAGGAGACACACGATGACGATGATGATGATGCTCTCTCATCGTCGGTCAATCCTGTGGCCGGACTATGCGGTAGTTCGATAGTCCGTCGCCGTTCTAGTTTCGATCAAAACCTTCATTATGCGAACGTTTATTAAACCGCTAATTACAGATATACCGATGGTGGCCGAGTAGGTAACCGGTGTCGGCGATAGTTGTCAAATGCGCGACCGATTTCTACGTAAATAACGAAAGGCCATTGGAAACATTAATTATCGCGATAAATGTCTCGATTATATCGATCTTTATCGCTCCGCCTCGTTAACGCGGCAATATAACATCGCAAAAGTTATCGTGGGAGTGCGACGAGGACAGTCGACGTGTTTTTTTTTGTTTTAATAAATAAATACTTTCTCGTAAAATTATTAAAGGTAAGCGACAATCGAGATTACAGAGTGATGGAATGAAGTGTCAGTGAAAGCGTAAGAGGAAAGATAAAATGGACTTACCGCCGAAAAGTGTAGTGGGATCGAGCAGCGGATTGGCCTGGTCCGCCTGGAGCTTCTCGGAGGTGGAGGTGGAGCCCGGCGTTGCCGTTGCCGCCGCTTCACCTCCGCCACCTCCGCCCGATGCGGAGTTCTCCTTCTCCATGCCAGTCCCCTGAAAATCGACATCCTTTCTTAGCCCTTTAGCCCCTTTCCTCTTCGAGGTACTCTTATTCTAATTATTATTACTCTCCCTTTGCATCTCAAATTTTCTCTTTTGGATAGAAACGTTGTAATATTAATACTAGAATAAAAAAAAAATAAATAAAATAAATGGGAACGAACGAACATAACAATTCAGGAGTGAATATAAAACATCGACAAGATGATCGATCGATTAAGTCGATATTCATTTTATTCGAATCGTTTGATTCAAAGTCAAGGCGAACGACTTGCGAGATATCGATGAGCTTCTCCATCAAATCGACTTGATCTCTCTCTCTCTCTCTCTCTCTCTCTCTCTCTCTCTGGTATTAAATGAATAATTTATCAACGTTAACGCCTGGTCAATGTTCCCATTAGCGCTTACCTTACGCGCCGGCTTCTAACTTATACATTCTTTTCTATATACTTGCATTTATGCAAATCACCGGCCGACGGGTAACGGCACTAACCAAGTGCGAGTACCTCGCGTCGATCCGAGTTCGATTAATAACCACTTTGCAAATTTACGCGTGTGTACGACGGGACGATAAAAATAATCCGAAAGTATATCTGGAAAACGAATGAAACACGCGTGTTTGCGTGTGTTGGAACGGGATGATTAATCGGATAAATTCGATGGAATTGGTAATTGTTCTAAAGGCAGTAATGCACCGCGATTGTTAATAACGAGCGTAATTATTCAAATTAGTTACGATAACGGAAACCGATCTTCCGAAGTCAAGGTTGGTGATTAATATTTCGGACATTCGCACGCATACAGGCGAATACGCGTACATATACAAAAAATATATACGCGTGTGATATATCTCGCTCACGCATACACACGCGTACATGTATACACACGTTACTGGTATTTGCATTCGGCGACTGTTTACCAGCTAAAGAAAGACTTCCTCCAGCGCTTTAAATAAAGGTCGTTCTCCCCTCCACGTCTTCCCCTCCAGCGCTTCAATCAGCTGACTGGCATACTCCCCTCCCTCGCCGTGTCAGCTGTTGTATAAATATACATCGTTACAACGTTGAGTCAGGTTAGGCTGGTACTAGGCTAGCTAGACACAGCCACATATATGTACACATACACACACATATGTACTCGTCGTACAGGCAACGACACCGTTATTATCATATAGTCGGTATAATCGTCGTGAGGAAATACGCGAACCCGTGCCATCGTGCACGCGAGCGCGCATAATTATTCGCACGGGTATACGGAAACGCTATTGTCTATTCGCTCGATTATTAATCGATGACGGAACGTCGATTCGTAACGTGCGACCCAGATACAAATTACTACGCCGACGATCGATAATTTTTTTTGTCTCGCATTCTTTTGCATTATTTTTTTATATTATTGTTTATTCTTTCCGGCACGCGTTTCCTTTCCTCTCCTATCGATCGCCTCTCAAGGAAAATAAGAAAGACAAAAGGAAGAAAGTATGAGAAAGAAAGACAAAATAAAACTCAGGGAATTTCAAAGCTAAACGAGTCACGTATCCTCGCAAAAGATATTTTCCTCTTCTTGCGAGGTAAGGGTCGAAACTGTTTCGACAGACTGTTAATTCTCCGCGTAGCATCCTCGCGAAATTCCATCCCCGTGTCGGTTGCTACGAGGAAAGATATCTTACGGAAAGCCCGTTTCTCTCGTCTTCGGCTCGTAAAACTCTTTCCTACGTGGAAAAGTCCGTTTCCATGCGACAACGACGACGACGACGACGACGACGAAGGAGGAGGAATAACGCGAATGAGAGAAAACTCGCGTCGTTCGTGCAAGAATAAAAAGAAGAATAAGGAAGAGAGAAAGAAAACGGACGCGTAACGCGTCCTCGTCGCTTTTCGTCCCTGAATATCCGGGCGAGTTCGCATGCTACCCCGTTTTCAGACAGCCGAGTACTTGGGGGGTGCTCGTAAATTGGCGAGGAAGAGGAGAGAGGGATGAGAAAGATAGATAGATAGATGAAGAGAGAGAGAGAGAGAGAGAATTTCTCCACCCAAAGCGTCTCTCTCTCTCTCTCTCCCTCTCTTCTTAAAGCAAGAGAGAGGGACAATGAAAAGAGGGGAAACCGGTGAACGAGAGAAAGACAGAGACAGCAGATAGAGGGGAAGCGAACGGAGAATGGCAAGTCGAGAGCAAAAGGAAGACACGGTCGAGCATCGATTTCTCGACCGGTATTACGCTCCTACCATCGCCGAGAGGAAAAAGTTGGTGCCGCTGGTGGATGTGCCAGGTACTGTCGAGGCACCCGCTCCCAAGGAAACTCCTATCTACTTTCTTTGCGTACCTACCTACGGCTTCGGCACTTTTTCATCGAAAATCGACGGTACCCGATCCGATCGGTCTGGTGTCTTGTAAATCGACTTAAACGATCTATTTTTATGCGCTAACTGCTAATATTTTTACCTCAGCTTGTTTTCGATGTATTCGTCTGATTTTCTAATCGATCTGAAAGCTCGATATCATCGACACGATGAAAATATTTTTAGAACATGAAGAATAGAAAAAGGTTAGACGAAGAAAAAACAATTTAACGTGCAAAGGGAGAAGAGCTTATGTATTTAACAACGATATGCAAATAAGCCGAGACGTGTCTCGTTTTATTGGATGCACATGCAACGAGGCCTTGGCCGTGCATCGTGAAAAGTTTATCCGTTAACTGTGACGAGCCATGGTGACCCAGAGAGACCATGAAACTTTGTCTACGTAGTTTCGTATTTCTCGAAATAACAGTTGTCGCGAAACGTGTTTATCAAAACTTCGACGATTATCCAACGATTATGGCTCTCGATCGTAATTTCCATGCATCTTTTTGCGTTCTTCTCGATCCATTATCGTAAAATGATTGTTGAAAGGAAGGGTTGGAAATTATAATTGGAACAGGCCGAGAATCTGCGGAGAATTTTCCCGATAACGCGATCGACCCTGTTTCATCTTTAATACGCATTTCTCGTGGCAAAAAAAAAGACAGGAGAAGAAAAATACTTGTAAATCCTCTTTCGTTATTCCTCCGAAGACTCTTAACCGCGTCGAAGCGAGAAGATAAGCACATCGGAGGAAACGTGGAAGTGGTACGAGAAAAATGAAATAGACGAAAACGCGAGAAAGATTAAATTTAACGCCACTGCTCCGATTTTATATTTAAATATAAAATAAAAGCGATTATCGCGACCCGAAGTTCTCCCGATTAGATTTTGACGGCGAATGTCCTAAAATACTCGAAGGAATGAAACGTCGGTTTCGTTTCTTCCCAATTTCCTTCGATCAAACCTAAAAAGACATGATTCTAATTCCTTACGAACGCCAATAACCGTACCCCTCTATAGTACTTTTTCTCAAAGTAGATCGAGTTCGAAAGAGTTGAAGATAATTTTAACGAGAACTCCCAAGAAACGAAACGACAAAAATCTCGCCTCGACGAAGAATAATTTCTATCTTCTCTTAACCGACTATCTCCTCGATTAACGAGCACCCGTGGAACTCTTCTCTCGGCGGACATTTTCGAGAGAAGGGAGAAAGAGAAGGAAAGGAAACGGTGAAGGGGTGGGAAGGGAAGAGATACGTGGCAACGGAGGACCTCGGGATCTTGATGCTTTCGCAGAGAGCGAAGCGACATCACGGCTCGCGTTGCTGTGCGCGAGCGAGCGAGAGCGAGATAAGAGAAACGAGAAGAGCCCCGGCGAGTGAGCGAGACTGAGAGAGATAGATAGAATGAGAAAGAGAGAGAGAGAGAGGTGGTCGCAGAGAAGGTAGGAGAGGTGGAGGAGGAGCAGCAATCAATACAGAGCCACCAGAGCAAAACCATCCCTCGACTCTCTCTCTCTCTCTCTCTCTCACCCTCTTCTCCCTCCAGCTCGTGCATACACGCGCGCGAGTGGTCACACGAATACGAACAGGAATATACCATTCTCTATCTTTCTCTTTCGCGAGTGTAGACCGAAGCGGAGAATAGAACGTCGTTCCACCGAGCCTTCGCATACAAAAGACGCACGCTTTCACGCACGTGGATTATGCCCGAGAGAGCGAGAGAGATGCAGAGGGGGATTCGAACTCGAGCTGTCTCCGATCGGAACCGATATGGCGCATACTACGACGATTAGAACAAAGTTGATATCTTTTATAGGAATCTTCGCCTATATATATCGAACGTCTGTGTGCTTCTTTGGTTTAGAGAGAAAGACGAGAGAGGATTTGGAAGATAACATAAATTAATATGTACTTACAATTAATTACGAGGTCTCAACTCATAGTAGAAGCCGGTTCCACGAGGCTCCATCACACCTGAAGCAGAAAAGGATGATTTGTTAATCCTCGAGGGGTCGACGGAAAACAATCACGCGGAGTGCCGACCCTTCGTCATTTTGACCCATAGCTGATTGTTTATCATATTATTTAGATTTAGTTCTAACAATACTTATAATATAGAATCGCTAGAAATGCGTTAGAAATGTAAATATTTTATAAATTATTTATAAAATAAAAAAGATAAGACTGAGCCGAGCGATACGTGAGTCAAGTGGGTCAAAATGACCCGACGTCGGCTGGGTGAGGGTAAATAGTCCATTCTACGTAACGTTTTCACGCGCTTAAAATAAACTGATCGATCTCTCGCAGAAGATTAGTAAAAAAAAGGAACGGATGGAAAACGCTCGGAAAAATATAATGCATATATCGAAAAGTAGAGAGGAGAAAAAAGGACGAGTGTCGTTGTCTGCTCCATCGACGCGAGCCCGGACTTACATTACGCAAATGCATTATATAGTATGTACCGCGCGCGTTGAAAACGGGCGAGGTAATTTATACGGTCGAACGGACTCGTTGCTCCGATACACACGAAGCGAGAGAAAGAGAGAGAGGGAGAAGCTGCATGGAGCGAGAGAAAGCCTGTACTCAAAAGAGAGAGAGAGAGAGAGAGAGAGGGAGTGAGAGAGAGAAAGAGGGGGAGAGAAAGAGAGAGGGGGTTGAACGAGTCCAGCGAAACGTTGATCGGCGTCCATTAGTAATTAGCGAGTAATGGATATTGCCTTCTTGTAAACATCCGTATTCTAGAAACATCACTTAAATCTCGGATAGGAACGGCGACCCAACGCCCTATTTTCGTGACCAAAAACAGAACTACAGCTCCATCGTTATCAATTCCGTTTTTTGATAAAATTAAAAAAAGAAAGTGTCATCCCTCGCGAAGAATCGAGTGCCCATCCCGAGAGGAACAATGCGAGAACGCGATTAGAGTAATTCGAGAGGTCAATCGAGAGCGTAGCTCGGTATGGAGCGCTGAAATTCGGTCGTTCGTGCACACCTGTATATACATGCATATATGCGTATGTTTGTGAAAACGAACACGGACGAATGCGAGATAAAAGAGAAGAGCAAACGAAATCGAACGGTCTGCTTCGATAAACAGCTCTTTTATTGGCGTTGGGCGCATTACACGCCGCCGAATAGCTAATAAATACTTGATGGAGTTTAATACCCGATGATTTACGTCGATACCTCGCGAACCCTTTTTTAGAGAACGGGAGAGAGTATGGGGGTAGGGGGTGAGGGAGAAGCACAGTGTCGCGTTCCGGGTACGTCAAAGGAGCTCGAATGTCCAGCTTCGATTTTGAAGCGGTACTATTTAATTTCCTTGATTTCGCACTGCCGATGCCGCCGTTTACATCGAGCTAGAGAAAAATTCACCGAGTTATCAGATAGCCGGTCAACCGACCAGCCAATCGTTAGATTTATCCGGCCCCTCGTTAATTATTTATTAATTAGTCCGTTCGATCTCTTTAACGGGTGAAAACAATTAGCCTTTGTCGGACGACCGGATTAAATATATCGAACGACTACGACTACTAGGGACGAGTACGAATTCGCACGACCTCCGGCCGATTATCCGACTACGTTAATTCATTAATTAACGAGAGGGAGGCTCTTATCTGTCGACGCGGCGCGCTGATAACGGACCGAGAATCCTGACCTAGCCTAACTCCGATGCCGTAGAAAGTTGAGTATGCGCGCGCTAGAGCGAGCGAACGAGCGAGTGTGTGTGTGTGAGAGAGAGAGAGAGAGAGAGAACGCAGTATACTACTCTCGACGTGAGTGTGTGCTTCAACACGATGTATTCCGAAGTCGTGAAAGATTGAGAGAGAGGGAGGTGCACGCACACACGAGCAAAGCACCACACAGAATCTATCCATAATTCATGAATAACACGACTATCGCGTGGATTTGTCGATCGCGGACCCCGGGACGAGACGCTTTAAAATTGAAATATTCGACAATGCGGAAAAGGGATAACGGGATGATCGTGACGTTTCCTTTTGGGATCTCCGGCTGGTGGGAAGAGAAATTATTTCCTTTTTTCTTTGTAAAACAGGAAAGTAAAGAACGAGAGAGGTCAAATCGTTTTCCCTTTAAATTTACTATCGTCATAAATTAAAGTGGATGTATTTACGTATGATAATTAAATGGAGCATGCACGTAATACGTATACGCTGTATAGCGAGCAAATACCTCTCCGAGATGAGAGAGAGAAATGAAGAAATTAGAAGAAGTCGAAGGTAAGTATAATTTATCGACTGACAATGAGAAAATACGAGGAGGCGGTACTACCTTTTGAACACTCGCGTCACGTTCGGATAATTTCGAACTCATGCACGAAATTCGTGATACCGTAAGAAAAAAAGGATTAAATAAATCTCTCGAAAGGTGAGGTATCTTTTAAACTGTAATCAAAACGCACGAAAATCAAATTTCTTTCGGCTGGAAACGAGGCACGCGCTCTCTGTATGTCAAGGACAATTAACGAGGCGACACAGGGAAAAAAATAGAACGAAAAAGAAATATAACCCGCTCGAGACGGGGTTCAATGCTCCCCGTGTATATACAAGTATGTACATTATATCGTATGCGAAGGAGAAAGAGAGAGAAAGCGAGAGAGAGAGAGAGAGAGAAAGAGAGAGAGAGGCTGAGTCATCGATATAACTTTACGCACGTAGTATACTATATACGCCCCACTACTACAATTTCATTCATAACGTAAAGCACTTACTACTCTCGTATACAGACGCGTACAATGAAACCGGGAACACGTTCTCTCTCTCTCTCTCACACACACAAACTCACCACACCACACCACACATATTATGCTTATATACACATGTACACGCGTATGTACAAAGAAGACGGGGAGAAAGAGAGAGATAGAGGAATAGACACGCGCGGGAGTAGGAAAGCGTGCGCGCTATTAATGCACAGTATGTAAATGCGCACACGTGCACTGTGAGGCGCACACACCCGAGTCTCGTTCTATACTACGATTTCTACGTACACATACGTGCGTGTGTATCCCGCGCATGCGCGGGAGATATCGTCCCTCTCGCTCTTTCTCTTTCTGTTTTCTGAACGAGAGAAGAAAATACATAACCCTCTATTTTATGTGCTCGCGTATACATACTTCACGCACACACGTACGCATCGTGTGTGTAAAACGGGAATGAGAAAGAGAAAGAGGGACAGAGATATACATATGTATGTACCAGTGCACACGTTATTCTCTTGTGAATACGCGTTTATATATGAACATACGTAATACACGTATGCGAGCACGCGCGCGTAAGAGGCACGAATCTGTGAACGAAGCGTACACGCTTCACACACACGCACGCACACGACCTTACTTCGTATGGGCTACGGTATCTGGGTCAGTGTCTTCCTCGAGAATGGCTTTTCGAGGCCCGATTTGACATTCGAGCTCGATTCCCTTCGTTTCTCGATGTCACGCTTTTCGTTGTCAAGGTCTACCCTCTTCTTTTCCTTTCATTTGTCTCGCAACTTCGCTCGTTCTATAGTTTTATCGAAATCTCTTTTTTGTACTCTTTAAGAGAATTTTAATAGAATTTTATTTGTAACCGACCATAACGATGCTAAGAAATTCTTCTAAGCATAGTCACGGTGTCGAAGAATCTAGAGATGACGCTGTAACGCTCCGTTTCATGCTCCTCTCGCGAGTACGAACGCAGCAATGTGGGTGAAGGCTAATGGCCGACCTCCAACTTTTTAATCGACGATTTTCGCGAAACACTAAAGGCTGAGTAAGTTTTCTTATCGGTGTTCTTTTATTTGCTCGAAAGAAAAGTTATCGAGGAAGAATGAAAGTAATTATGAATTCCCGTTGTGACGATCGTAATATAACGAGGACTTTTCTTTTATAATTTATTATTTAACAGTAAGAAATAATAAGGAAATTTTATTTTAAACGATCTCTTATTTCTGCTGATTGGTTTTCTATCTTTTTTTTTAAGATATATGAATGGCCGAGAGACATGAGGAATGACAGTTTCTTCGATCAGCTGACATTTCACTGAAGCCGGACGTACCACCGTAGTCCACGTTGTTTATAATACAACGCCGGCTGTTTTCTAGGAAAACAACGAGCCTCTCAACGTTGTAAGCTCGTTACGTGCTTCTCGATCTGCGTATTTATGACATAACGAACGACTGAAAGAGCAAATAACTGTGCGAGCCACAAACGCGATTCTTGACCTAACGCCGATCGAATATTTTATCGGTCGTCGACCGTACGATCTCAATATCGCTTGGAAAAGTAAATAGAGGAAGTGTAAGTCGGTAACTGTGGTGTTGTTATGAAAATAAGAGGAAAAAGAAAAAGGCGAGAGAGAGAGAGAGAGAGAGAGAGAGTCGATCCAAATAGTTCACGATGGAAATTCTTTCGTCACGCAAAATCCACGAATTTCTGGCGTTTCTGCAATTTCCCAATAAAATATTGAAATTATGGAATATCCATGAGGTAAAGGGAGAATAATTAAAACGTTCGCGTACGTTTATTACTCTCTCACTCTTTTCATTGTCGCACACGTGAAACGAGAAATTCCACTCAACGCCGACGTATTTTCGATTACTCGTTTCACGCAATAGACGATATCCTATACGATGTACAAACAATATCAAAAATATTATTCTCCAGATTAAATACAATAGTTGAACCGATAAATTGAACGATCGAACGACGATCACGAGCTATCCTCGCGATGATTTTCCTACGGTAAAGGTACGACGATGCTAGTCGAGAGATCGAAGAAGAAAAGGAACGAGCTACGAGGAACGATGGATCGAACGCTCAGCCAGCGTTCGCACCTGCATGCTGACGTTCCAGTTCTCAGAGTCACACGGCCCAGATTTTGCTCCATTACGTTCGGCTCGGCTTCTTCGCGTTTAGACCTTGCGCGATTGGAGTTTTTGCGTTTGTCCTTACGAACGTCTTAAGAAATATTATTGAACCTGTATAACTACTTAGACGTGTAACTCGTGTAAAAATTATTTCTATCTTACATTAAATAAATGATATTTTTATTGACCCGAGTACCAAGTTTTTTCAACTTTTTATCTCGAGTCATCCAATCCTTCTCCTCCTCTCTCCAACGTTTACGTTCTCTCTCTAGCATTTTACACACAACCTCACGCATTCCGTAAAGTGTGAACTCAACGTTTACGCGCTATCTTCCGATTTGCTATCTTCCTTCAACTTCCTGCCTTTCCCGCTACTTTCTGCCACGAGCCGTACCTACTCGCGTAACCACTACCACCGCGCTGTTATTTTATCCACGTTACTGCCACTGTAATCCGCGAATGCGCGATAAAGGTTCGTTTCTCCTACTCGCTCGATTTACACGAATCTTTGGTACGTTTGGTAAATCCCATGAATGGAAAAATATTGCGAATGGGAAAAGGTCAATGGTAGCTACACTACGAAGGAAAATAACGGCACGACGGAGAATCACTTGGTCGTTCGGTTAGAAACCGGAAACTGGGTTCCTGACGAGGCAAGACGAAACGAAATTGGCGGAAGTTACGCAGCGAAAACGCCTCGCTGCCGTTGCCCATAAATCAGACTTCTTCCATGAGGCCCTCTACCTCTCTTTCTCTCTCACTCTTCTTCTTCTTTCTCCGTTTCCGTCTCCCCTCTCTCGATCTCTATGTATTTATGTGTGTGTCACTTATTCTGTCGCACCCCTTATTTCTCTCTCTCTATCTCTCTTTCTCTCTTGCTCTCTTTGTTCGTCGCGAAATCGTCGGTAGCGTGTCCCACATAGTCGAGGCGACAATCGATCGTAACTCGAATCCCCGAAAGAGAGATGAGGAAGTTTGGAGTGTTCCATTCGAAAGTTTATGAGAATTTGTCTCAATAGGCTGCTAATTTATGCTCAAAACTTCACAAAATATCCTGAACGACGAATAAACATGTCATTTATTATAAAATTGTTCAATCAGTCATCCAAACATTATTAATTAATATAGTACTAAGATTATAGGTTTCAATTTTACAAGACACAAAAAAGTACCATAAGATTCTTCGTTTTTCTCTAGTGAGGAGAGAATAAAATAAGAACAGAGAAGTAGATAAAGAGAAAGACAAAGCGTGAGAGAGCGCGCGCGCGAGCGTACGCTCGAGGCTACACGAACACGATGGCATAACTTAACGCGAGATATCTATCCCAACGCCATACTCGTCGGTCTGCCACGGTCACAGCTGTCGTTTCTACTCCTCGTCTCGCGACTCATACCGATCGCGTTTCATAGCTTTCGATGCTCTCCAAACCTCTCCCGATGCTTTTAGCACCCGACGAATCTTCCTCCTCGAACCTTCAAAACTTGAGAAAAAAAGACGATGGCGTAGAAAAAAAATTCTAAAAACTTCGAGACATTAAGTTCAGACGAAACGATTTTTAAAAAATCCTATAGAACGTATCAAACTCTTACAATAATATAAAACAATTAAAAATAATTATTTTCTTCGACCTGACACATAAAATATCATTTTTTTAAACAATCCGATCGATGTTGCTGTTAATAATACATTATCACAAGATATAAACAATTTTTATTTAAAATACATAGTAAGAGGGTCAGCGTGACCTATTCTCTCGATGGAACGTATTCAAGAAACCGTTTAAAAAGATTCAGAACCGGAGAACACATCGGAAGGATATAATTCAAGCTTATCCGTCCAGCTGATACTTGGACGCCGGCAGTATCTCGACTTTCGTTGCGGCGGATCGATAACAGAAACCGGGGTGGGGCATTGTCGTATTTCCTCTGCCTTTCCCCTTCTCCTCTTGCCACCCTTGGTTACCCCTTGGACACCCCTTGGACACCCCTTGGCCACCCCCACAGCGAGCATCCCCGACGCGATCGCGACGCTAAGGGCTCTGACGCGGCCCGTACACGTGAATGCCTCCTCTTACTGCTCCGCCTCGTGTAGTTGACGACGTTGACGTTAGATTCGTGCGTGTGTTCGCTCTACGTTACGATGCTCGGTGGTTTGAAGGAAGAGTAGATAATATTCGTTGAAAGTGCTACGAGAAATATTTCAATTTTAAAATAATACGACAATTGTATTTATCACCGTATTTACTAAACGCGATAAAATATTTCACATTTTTATAACTTGGGAATGTACTTTACTCAAACTCTCTCCACGCAACGTGTAATTAAATATGTAATAACGTTAATAACGAACGAATTTTGTCTACGCGATAAACGAGAGGGAAATTTATTCGAACAATGCCTAACGAGATGAATAAAGAGAGAAACAGATAGGGGAAAAAAGGTTGTCGATCGAGGTCTAATTATTTTTCAACGCCAAACTCGTATAGTTAAACTGTAATTAAAGGAAAATTATGGACGGGGGATTTAATTTATCGGCGAAATTATCGCGGCCTTTAAAATCCTCACACGAGTTGCTTATTCATAAACAAACGATACGAGAGAAACAGAGACAGAGAGAATTATCATCGAAAGCTCGTCGATTTATTATTCTCCCCGACTCCGATGTTCGCCGTTGGCGTTGTTGCTCGTCTACGTTCGGAAAACGTTTGCGAGACGGCGATCCGCATGCGTAAATGTGTACTCGAGATAAAAACGAACGATCGGCTTTTGACTTTAATCCGATGTCGATTAGAATGAAGTTTTTTCAATTGAAATTCTAACTCTATAAACAAGTACAATACTTAGTTAAAAGATTAGATCACCTGCGCTTATCTCATTAGTAATAAAATCTAATGAACGTTAAAACATTTGTATTTAGAGAGTAATCAAGGAAATAAGACATCCGTCGCATTATACGCTCCTGACAAAAGAAAATACATAATATCCCACGCGAAGCGTCACGAGTCACGACGAATAATTAACGTAAATAGAAATGAACGAATTTAACGCGTTCGGTGGTAAAAAAGGGGAGGAGTAAAGAAAATGTAGCGGAGATCGTCGTTTTCGCGATTAGCTCTCTCTCTCTCTCTCTCTCTCTCTCTCTCTCTTCTCTCTCTTTCTTTCTTCCTTTCTGTTTCTCTCACTCTCATGCAAGAGGAAAAAATCGCTTCGCGGACGTACGATCGACGAACATTAGCATATCGCTCAACGCTACGCGCTCGCAGAACGGATGCAATTATACATCGGCAGAACGAGTCACGCGAGCGTCTTGACGTGCAAAAACGGAAAATTGTCGCAGCAGAGGTAACGCCGTTAGTACGAAGGCACAAGTACGTGTACGTATACTCGCGACGAGAGGAGACGAGACACGATTCTAATTATTACACGCTGCAGCCAGCACCGTTCGTTTGTTAGTGCTCGCATCGAAAACCCACCCGCAATTATAGGCATCAACCCTCGAAACGGCCGTTCTCGCGAGATCGACTAATTATTCTCGCGATTTACGAGCCTGCCGTTAATTCGAACGTGTCGCGTTTGCCTCGAATACTATTCGACTACCGAATCTTTTTCAATCTCATTTTCTTTTTTGTATCATGTAGAGGATTTATTAACACTTCGAGTGTTAAATATATATTTATGTTATTGAACGTGCTACCAAAGAAGATGAAAAGTTAACAAGCTTCGTAATTTAATTTCTGATAACTTTGTTTTATTATTTTGTTCAACTTTATCGAATACCCACATATATTCGTATGCTATTGTAACCTGTTAAATAAATAAATTCGTAAATTAATTATAAAAGAAAGTATTGAATGGGTAACTCATATATCACCCGTGCGTGGGTAACATGGCACTCAAGGTGTTAATACTATAATACAGTGCTTATCAACCTTTTTTATATCATGGCATACTTGAACCTATAATTTTCGCAGTACACTTAAATTATAATAATCTTGATATGTACACCTATCGTGCTTCGGACTTCTTTCGAGTAAAATCTAATTAATGATTTATAACAATTTTCACGGCACACTTAAGATGAAAATTGCTGCTATGACACTATAATACCCTACCGGAATAGAACATTTATTAATATTATATTAATATTTTCTTAACACGCTCTACCCATAATCTAAGATGCCGACGCAAATGAATTAAATGTCTCTTCCGTATTAGAAAAAGAAAAGACATGTTTTGGACGATCACCTAATCAATTTACCCGAGATTTCATCTCGTTCTCGTGCAGACACTTCCTCTTTCTTTACCGCGTTTCGAACATGCTCTTCTCGCGATATCTATAACCGATCTCTTGGAATTCTCTGGCTTCGGTCCAATCGGAGTACTCCCGAGTTCTATCGCGTCCCGTTGTCAAAACATTGCAGTGCTTTTCTCTCTCTCTCTCTCCTCTCTCTTTCTCTTCTATCACGAGAGATCCCAAACGTTTAGACGTATCGAACCTACGAACGAAGATACAAACGAGCGTCTCGTCGATTATCGTACGCTCTCACACGAAATACCTTTTCGGGAATCGAGTCCTTTTCCGAAACGACCGCAGACACGCTTTCCAGCACGATATGAAACTACTGATAGTTTTTGGCTTTTGCGCGCCGCAGACGTGGATTTTTCCTATCGAATCGTGTTTTCAAATACCGCAACTCCGAATCACCGAATACGTTCTGGTGTAAGTGTATACATGCGTGTAAAGGAATATTTATGCATACATGTGTGTAGATGGGTGTATGTATATACACATCGATGTTCGGAGCAGGGTGGTTCGATCAGGCCGCAAAAACGGACGCAGGAAAAACCACAGATATCCATTCCGTAGGTTCCTACGCGAAAGTGCAAAACGCCATGGACGGTACTTAATTAAAAGCAACGTAAACGAACGCGAGCCGGCGTGCTTCCGCCAATACGTTTTATTGCCTCGTTGTTCGTTCGCTTCGAACGCGCCGTTAGAAACTTCCGCGTTCGACGATACGCGAAAACTCACCTAAGATCGTTTCGAGAGATCGATATTTATCGTTCTCGTAAGAAGCTTCGATAAAAAGGGTAATGGAGTCGAGACGGAAGCTATCGATCGATCCTCGTCGCAAAAGATATTTTCGAAAGAATTTCATTCCTAAGTTAATTAAACGCTTAAAATATTGTCAGCCGACGTTTATAGTTAAAAGACGATAAAAATCAAAGATGCCCGCGCCGTCGAAGCTCGCACGGACGTTAACGTTAACGCCGATACGTCAAAGACGGCATCGTCGACGACGTAACACTTTTAACCGTATATATCGATCATCGGCATCGCATCGCTATCGAGCGAAGGCTATTATTAACGGAAGACGGCCGTCCGACTTCTATGCGAGCTCTCTTTATCTAAACGCACTTCTAGTTCTGCGAGACATACGTTTCCGAATCGAGTGTTCATCGATTCTCGTCGATCGAACGACAAATTTTTATCTGACAACACAATCGATGACCTTGATTTAAAAACATTCCTTATTCCATGTCCCTATTAATACTTTGACGTTCAGATAAATAAGAACACGTTTCTTATAAATCGTTGGTTGCATAGGGGTCACGTAATAATACGTAATAATACGTTTTTTGCGTACTGTCAATTTAGAGTACACATACAAGTATAAATTAAGCAATAGATTAAAACTTAAATAAGTATCAGCTTGATTAATTTTTCGCCCGCATTTTCGCTCGGTCGACCAGCATAAATGTCCAATCGAATAAACTGAAAGTAAAAATATATCTATTTTGTAATATACTCCGAAATTTCTCGCGAAGACCATTACTTTCCTTTTCATTGAAGTCTTTCTCGTCTCTCCCAGCATCTTCAAGGAAGATTTAAAAGAAAAGAAGAAAACCTTTTCTAGTTTCTTGACTTATGGAAGAATCGCGATCGAAGGAATCGTGTGTTTCTCATGTTCCGGAAGGGGAACGGAGTCGGGTCGATTCTAATCCTTTTGCTCGGGGTGCGGAGGGTGCGTTACTTCGTTCCTCTCTCTCTTTCTCTCTCTTTCTCTTTCTACGAGCAGTTAGCAGCACGTTCGTAGCGGCTGGCAGTTAGCAAAGCGGCGCAGTCGTATAAAGAGTCTCCTTCGACGGAAAAGGAACCGGCGGTTAATCGCGCGTGCGGACGACTATACCGGGTGGCACCTAAGTGGCCAACATATAGGTATAGCTAACTAAAAACAGGCGAAGATAAAATATGAATAGGATCGATAGCGAGAACATCTGTCAAACGAGAAAATGATGAGTTTCTCGTAAAACAATACCACCGAGTATTATAACGAGCTTATGATAACGATTGTCGGTGATCGTTTAGTCATAAAAAATTATTTCGATTTTTTAAGCTCACCCAGTACACACGTACACGTTCGCGTATCCGCTTACGCGTCGTGCGTGTCCGCTCCGTTCGTCTACCACCGCTCTAACTCTCTCTCTCTCTCTCTGTCTCTGTCTCTCTCTCACACTCTCTCTCTCTCTCTGTCTCTCTCTCACTCACTCACTCACTCTTTTCCTTCTCGTATCGTTCCCATATATCTTCCTTTCTCTCTCTCTCTCTCTCTCTCTCTCTCTCTCTCTCTCTCTCTGTCGGTCTCCTACTCCGATCGCGATTCTCTTTCCATCTCCGTTGGTCGCACGCGCGGACCTTCTCCTCTCCTCTTCTTCCTTCTATACCGAACGACGACGTTCGAAGAGGAGAAGGAGGTAGCGGAGGAGGAGGTGGAGGAGGAGGAGGAGAGGACGTACGCACGCGCACAAACGAAGAGGCACAAAGCGGTATAACGATATCTCCTGCACCGCGAGCCAAGCCCAGCGTCCAAGGTGCGTCACGCTCGGAAATATGCGTGCCTGCCTGCTTGCCTGCCTGCTCGCTCGCTCGCTAGCTTGGCCTGCCCGTTCGTTCGCTTACTTGCCTGCCTGCTTGCCTGCCTTCCGCCTCACCCTTCGAACTGCAGTTGCATCGATGCAGTAGTTACAAGTACATGTGTGTGTGTGTTTGGAATCGTATAAAGACTCGCCGGCGAGCACGATTTTTTTGTTTATCGAGGATAAGAGGAGTACGGAAATGTTTTCGGTAAGCATCTTGTTTCTTTTCAGAAGAAAAACGAGGGTTTGAAGATTACAATGATTAGTTTATCTAGAAACAAGTATGTTGACACGGGTATATCGATACTGGAGGAGACACCGATCGTAAATCGAATTTTATGATGTTCACGATAAAATAATAATAAAAATCCAAGGAAATAAATGAAAATATTCTTTATTTCGCTCACCTCCCATTAAAAATCCAATTATCACCTAGCACCGTCATCCAACGAGCTAACGGCGAAACGTAATAAAAGGGATCGCGAGAAATCGATTAATGGTCCAGCGATCGGAGGAAAGCGCCTCTCGCGACGGCGACTACGACGACTTGGAAGATGAGGGAAAGGAGCGAGGGGAGGACAAGGAGGAAGAGGAGGAGAATATAACGAGGAGATCTCTCGGCTCGAGTCCAACGCACACGCGTGCACGAGGCACTCGCGTGACGCAAACGACGGCCTCTGGGCTTCTGGCCGACGCGACGACGACGACGACGGAGAGGACGGACGATCTCGTTGCTGCTTCAAAAGAGAGTCGGAGAAAGAGAGAGAAGGAACATGCTAGGAGAGATAGTAGCTACGAGGATGCGAGACGGAGATAGAGAAGAACGTCGATACTCTTTCCATCGGCGTATTAGTCGGCTCGACATCGCCGACTAACTATCCTGACGTGCCATCGAATATCGTCGTCTCTCTCTTTCTCCAGGGGTGCCACGAGTGAGAAAGAGAGAGGGGAGATATCGTGAACGCGCGCGCGCTCCTTCCTTCGTTCGAAATGCCGACCGCCGATCCGGATCGCAGTCTCTGTGGAGAATACGAAGCGAGGATGCGATGGAAGGTA
>JAIFRP010000031.1:6529013-6541318 GCA_032403825.1 Odynerus spinipes | reverse complement strand
AAAAAAAAACCGTGTTTGCGTATGAATCGTGTTGTTTTTGTTTTCCCTTTTCAATCCTTTTCATTCATGCTTTTATTTTCAATAGTAAGTTATTCTTTACGAGACGAGATCTCGAGGGCGAAGCTGCCAATGTCAGTGTCACCATGCGAAAATGTGTCTTACGTTAGTAAAGAAAGGCTGATTTTTGTCTCGACGAGGCGCTCACGTGACCGTGACGCTGGAAAATACGCGGCGTCCCGGGTAAACCGGTTCGATTCTACATTCCGACATTATAGCCCCTGCCGACATCGTCTATGTATGTATGTACCTGCAACCTCCGATAGCTCGTGTCGTCCGTTACGCCGTGGCATATGGAAGGACGCGTCGATGAAAGATTTCGTATTAGCGATTAGAATCGTGAGGTTAATTATCTCGTTCGGAAGGAGAAGTTCGCGGTCTTTATTACCACCAGGAACTCTAAGTTATTTACCCGTACTCGCGAGGCTTTTATACCGCAGGTGTAAAACGAAATACGAACTGCGTGGATGATTCATCGAGTGGGTTTTATGGAGAAGATAGAGTCGATGGAATTTTTGATGACATGGGAAAGTTGAAGCGTCGCAAAAATGTCCCTGAAACATCAGCTGTGTCGAGTTCTACGTGAGAGAAGAATTAAAATGAAAATTGCACGAGGTTCGAGTATTATGGCAGCAAGCTTGACACGGTACTGCGATTTATGGTATAATTCCAATATTCGATTGAGATGTAGCTCGGGTGAACTCGGAAACTCATCGAGCGAAGGGTCAACCGTACACGGGAGAGCCAATAGCCAATAGGAGTGTCGATGAGACGAGAAAGAGTGGAAAAAAAGAAATGTCCGGGAAGAGAAGCTCTTTGTCCTTTCACTCGAGTCTCCTCTCTCCTATTCGTCGATATATTCCTCGTCGTCGAACGCGAGCCGGCGAGAAGAACGCACGAGGAAAAGACGACGACGATGGTTGTCCTCTTCGAGTTCTCGAATCTCACACGGCGAGAACTCGCGGAGAGACTATACGGAGAACGTGTGTAAGTACGTGGGTACATACGAGACGTTTTCTTCTTCCTCTTTTCCTCGCCTCGCAGCTCGTCTCACCGCTCGCCGCCGTCTTCTCTCTTTTCCACTTCTCGCAGCTCGTTCCTTGGCGATACTAAAGCGACCGCTCGCAGTTAAACGCGTCTTCTCTCCCTCGCACCGCTTCCGCATTGCCTCCGCATTGCTATCCTTCCAGTACGATCTTTTTCTCACACACGGAGCCGTTATCGTCGGATTCCGCGATGCTTCGTTGCTTGCCTTGCAATAGGAACTGATTTTACTTTTTCTTTTCCAACGCGCTATTATAAACACGATCGAAATTTTCGAGATAGGTAACGAGTTATGAAACTTCTTTTTCCCCGAGAGAGAAGGAGAAGGGCGAGTAAAATTCATCTTGTACGACCCCATGAATCCATTCGATCATCTTTCGCTATGTTCCCTAAAATTAAAAGGACGGTAATACTCGTTATCGTCGATATCGTATAAGAATACAAAAGCGATAAATATATGAAACGAATTTCACCGACATTTATCACCGAACTCGAAGCTTCTAATCCCGCTTAGAATTAATAAAAATTGATCCCGTTTCCCTTCTCCCCCTCCGTCCTTCCTCTCGGTTCGCTTTTATCAAGAGCGTAGGTAGTATAAGTACGCGATCGGAGGAATTATAAATTATAATAATTTCCACGAAATTCGTTAGTTATGGTCGCGCGTAACGCGCTTTTATGCGTCTTCGTGTTTGCCCGACACGTCATTAATACGGTGCACGCGATCGTTCGTCGCGAGCGCGCGATAGTACTTGCATACGTGCATGCATGCGTGAATTTAAATTGTTATACGTAGAACGTACGCGAACGCGTATGCAAAGTACGAGTCTCTTCATCGAAATTATTTCGAAGAGCTCGGTTACGCGTATAGACGCGAGGCCGATTATTCGATTCGATTAATTCGATACGGCGGGAGTCCTCGTTTCTCCCTTAATCGGAGTGTATTGGAATATTTTATACGAATCGGGAGTACAATTCTTCGTTCGATGTCCTTCATCGATGCACTCTCGCGAGCTTTTCGATAGTTATTAATGATCAAACGTGTGTTGAGTACGTGAGACGGGGGTGTTCACTTTTTTAAGGAAGTATAATCGCACTAATCCTGTTAAAATGTTACGCACGTAATGTATGAAGAAACCACGGCGATAAGCTCGATAAGCTAAGTTTTACGTGAAAAACTTAGAGATGTTCCGGAGTTTGCGTTTGGATTGTTGTAAAAATATTTTTTAAATGTTGACGAATTCGAGTAATGTATTTATTTTATTATTAGATAACGATTAATACAATTGTTAAGGATAGAAAAATGTTTTTCCCTCCTCTGTTATCATTTTTATGATTAATAACAGCTAACGGATGTTTCTTTTGATTCTAAACGATTTCCTAAAGTATTTTCTAAAAAAGAGTCGATTCATGATTTTCGACATTATCGATTCGACAAAACGAAGGGAAGAATCGATGGTTAGTGTGGTCAATCGCCCGTATTTATACCGATATCGTGAAGCCGCCCGAAGAGAAGGCCGAGAGGGAAGTGGAAGCCTTACGAGGTAACGCGATCACTAACGTCGACTTAGAAAACAATGTACGGTATTCAACGGCAACTCGAACCTTTCAACCGTAGCGCGTTTCACGTAGGAAGAGGTAAAGAAATATTTTGCCGGTGAATTTTAAGGGCGGGAAACCGAAATATCATGGTGATCGTGTATATCAACGGTAAGAGTTGAAATGAAAAGGGGTAAGAATGTATAAGAAGAGGAACTAAAATCGGTTTGTCAGGATAATACGACGGTTACGTGGAAGGTAAGGCGAAAGTAAGAAGGTGCCTCGGTAACCAGCTGCTGTTTCGAGAGAATCGTAACGCGCAACAGAGAGAGAGAGGAAAAGAGAGGAGAGTAAGAGAGAGGGGGGGGAAGCCCCGAGAACGGCAGATGTAAACGAGAAGCTTTTACCTTTAATGGATTCGCCCCGGGGCCATCGAGATCTTCGGGGTTGAAAATACCCGGTAGTAACGAAGTTTCGTAACGAGCGTGGCCTCGGTTCCACCCCCTCTCTCTCTCTCTCTCACTCTCTCTTGTCCTCTCTTTATTTCTTTCTTTCTTTCTCTTCCTCTCGGTGCTCTTCGCGCGCTAATTTAAATTCCAATCGAGGCTCGATCGGATTGGCTCTCGCTCTCCGCATAACGCTGACCCCGAGATCCTAAATCTTCGTCGTGACGTCCGAGACGTGGAGGATTAGTTCCTGACCACGAGCATGGAGAGAGAACGATAAAGGATTTTCCTTTGCGAGTTTCCCGATCGCTCTACGTATACGTACGAGAGTTCAACGGCGAAAGTAGAATTTCAATGCGAATTTAGGTAGCGGATGAAATGACGCCGTCGTATTGTCCTGATATTCGGAATACGAGCAACTTTCCCTAACTTGTTAAGTACAACGGGAAATGTATGTCGGAATTATTAAAACGAAGTTTGCTTCGAGGACTGATAATTCTCGACTTTCTGAGACGTTAAGCGTATCGAGTGTCTTCGTCGATTCGAGCGCAAAATTATCGCAAGGACGAGAGAGCAAGAGAGAAAGAGAGAGAGAAAGAGAGAGAGAGATAAATGAAAGAGTAGGAGACACGATCGGTGTCGAGTCCCCGTTCTCATTTGGCTCAGCGTCTTGCTCTTCGATTTTTCCGAGTCCGGTATAGGTGTACCCTAGCAACCTTCTGGATTCGAGAAGACTCGATCGCTTGGCAGTCGTGAAACGCTCGACTCCCCACTCTTTCTTTCTCTCTCTCTCACTCTTTACTCGTTTTATTACTTCTCTCCCCTCCTGCCGCGTCGCGCCCTTTCTGTAAAGAAACCACTCGTGTTCCCGCTCGCGAGCCAAACCGAGTTTCCCTTCCTTCCCTCTCTTTGCGACCCTTCTTCGTCTTCTTCTTCTTCTTCTTCGAACGCGACGACTCCGTTCACACCGAGTGTCGCCTACGAAACGTCTCTGAAAATGGTGCCTCCTTTTCGAGCATAATCACACCACTGAACATGATTTTAACGATCCCCGTTCTCACTTTTTTTTTTGCTTCCATTATATCACATTACATTACGATCAGATTGATATTACACCAAACGCGATAATTACGTTTTAATATACCCACGAAAAAAGAAATCCTCGGTAATTATTATTTAATATCTCCACGAGCGAAAAAAAAGCTGAAAACGAAGACCCTTGTATCGCGAGATTAATTCACCACGAATTTCCTGATCTCGTCAACAGCAGCGTGAGTCACGTTACGATACGGTACCAAGTTCGGCTATGACGTATCTCCAACGTACGTACGGTAACGCGGGTTAACATTCGGCTTTCGACGTGACGAGTGACACTAGTAACCCGATTAACCCGTTCGTTGGACGAGTTACAGCGATCATTTGTTATTTGCACTATTTCAATCGTTCCGTACGTATGCGTCTGTGTATGTACGACATTCAATCCATATAGCATCGATCAATCCATACAGCGTATCACTCGAATTCGTTGTTCCACGCTATCTCGACATTTTCGAGTCGAAAAACTGTTTCGTGCAGACCCAATACGACTGTAAACGGTTCACGAGTGGATTAATCTGTTCTTTCAAATCACTTAGAGGTGTCGATATTTCATTATCGATTTCGATCGAATTTGTTTAACGACAAAGTAGAGAAAGATAACTGTCTATTCTTATTATCAACATAATTCACCATTGCAATCATTAACAATTTCGATTAATTATAATACGTTAAATAACCCCCCCCCCCGAAATAAATAAAACGGACATTTTGCTCGTTGACACTCGATGGATCAAGGCCTAGCTTTAGTCCAGTCTATCGAGCGCTTTACGAGGAAGTATAGTAATCGCCTGAGTATAGCGAGCGACGTTAATGGAACGTCTTGGCTGTGCAAGGGACGGACACATAATAAACGTGCACACTTTCTCCCTATCTCTCTCCCTCTCTCTCGCTCACTCTCGTTCCTTCTGAAATCTCGATCCTCTCGTATATACCTCTCATTCTCTCTCTCTCTCTCTCTCGCTCTTTCATTCGCTCGTACACGCACGTATCACGCGGTTGCGCTCGCGCGTGTTCCCTCTCCCGGAGCGGCGGTGTGCGCGGCGCACAGTTAAAAGGCGCAGAGACGAGAAATCGCTCGCGACTGGATTCCACGAGCCGACCGGCAGGCCACAAAACTTGGCCGACGCTCAAAAGAATCGTCTCTTCTCCTCTCTCTCTCTCTTTCTCCTTCCTTTTTCTTATTCGCTATCCTTCTCCCTCTTTCGCCGTCATGCTGCCGGTGGAAGTATAGCTTGCCTTTTGCATTCTACAACGCCGAATTACGGCTTAAGGCCGTACTTTGGACTTTTCTTTCATTGTGTGGCCCCTGTGCGTGTCCCGCGTACACGTATACGTATGTGTGTGTGTGAGAGATATAGTCTGTCTCCTTCTCACTATCGCTGCGGAGCCCTAAAATTAACAAAATCGTTCGACGAAGCGTTTCGAGCTCGTCGATACGACTACTACATGGAAACGTCCACGTCGCTTTCGTGTTGAACGAGGGACGACGCAGCGACGATAATGGCGACAACAACGAAACTCTCTTTTCCCTCGGAAAGAGGAAAGTTCTATCCTTCGAGAATCGAAGACGCCGTTCCTTCTCCTTCTCGAGTCGAGAGACTCGTAAAGGATGATTTATTGGCGAATTTCTGTGCTCGGAGAACGGTGCGGACCGAGCTTCGTCTACCTGAGAGTGTGCTCGGGAAAGAGAGAGAGAGGGAAAGTGCACGGGAGAGAGAGAGAGAGAGAGGATAAAGGACGAAAGGATTCGACGAAAGGACGAGCGAGAACGTTCGCTGATTTTCGTTGAACTCGAGCCGTTATAGGACGCCATAAAAAATGGCCTTTCTCTTTTCCACGCTTAAGTTTCTTTTATGAATACGATATCTTCCTGTTGAAAGTACCTGCGCGTCCGATCTTCGAAGCAAACGCTCGTAGAATTTATATCGATCTATGTAATAATTAATAAAATAATAATTTAATATAATTAAACCAATGGTTACGGCTACACTGTTTTATTATACCTCTCTTCCATCAGTATCTCGATCCTCTAAAGAAATCTAATCTATGTATCATCTACGATAACCATCCAGGAATGATCGAGCCATCCCACGTAAGATCATCCGATCGAATCGATTGAACTGAACGGTGAAAGGAGACTGTGAAATTCCACCTTTCTCTCTCTCTCTCTCTCTCTGTATTTCTTTCTCTCGTCGACCGGACCATGCTCTTTACCACCTTCACTTGTGATAAAAATGTAGGCAAATCACTCTCCTGTTCTTTAATATAAAATATTACTCCGAAATACTTTCCCTTTCCGATCAAGTGAATCATTACTATCTACATCAATCACTACCGTTTAACACCTAGACTTATAACAAAAATGAAGGATTATCAGAATAAATTCGAATGTTCGAAAGAAAGCAGGATAATTATCCCTCGAAACCTTTCGATCGTCCCTCTCGCTCTTACCCGTACACGGTGATACACAGAGTGCCGCTTTCCCTCTCCCTCTCTCTTTCTCGTTCTCTTTCTCTCTCTCTCTCTCTCTCTCTCTCTTGGTTCCACCAAGTCGACAGTCGGGTTACATCGTTTTCGCGCGTGTGTACGTGGGCAAGGCGCTCGATATTTCAGGCCGTCGCCCACGAGAAACGCAGTTCCTGGGGGCGTGTTCCGCGCTAGCATGGTCGACGACGACGACGACGACGACGACGACGACAACGAAGAAGAGGAGAACGAAGAGGTGGCGGAGGAGGAGGAGGAGGAGGAGGTAGAGAGGAGAGCTGCCCGGCGTTACCTCGCTTCGTTTACACCGAACGCAGAAACGGAGAGCTGGCATAATTTCCGGCGGAGACGGCGTCGTCAGCGATGCGGTGGCGCGCTAAGCGCAGCCGGCCAGCGCCCGGCCTCTTCTCTCTTTCTATCTCTTTCCAACCTCTTGCCGTCTCCCTTTTACCAGTTCCGAGGGTATATCTCTTATTCTCTCGCTTGGTCCTTTACCACGCGATGATTTTCCCAAAGCGTGAGGGGGGGGGAGGAGTGAAGAAAGCTCGGTCTTCTTCCCTTTGACTTTTCTCTCGAACCGAGCCAGCAACGCGAACGAAATACCAAGAAAAACGAAAAAGTTCTCCCTCCTTTCGAATCTTCGGCAGGGAAAAGTAAAATCATGGATGAGATGGGTGCTTCGTTAGATTATGTATATCTATATCTGTATGTAGGTACATGTACCTATTAGGGACGTTCCAAATATTCGTATGGGTATTCGTATTCGTAATCACGAAAACTATGAGAAATTATTGCACTTGTATTCGTACTCGGAAATACAAATTGTTTAGTATGCGGAACATCCCTAATACTTACATGTACCTATATACACGTGCGTGCTTATCCAGATAAGTCTGTTAGAAATACGCATATTCTTTTAATAACGTTATTTGCTCGGTATATGCTCTTGTTTATGCTGAATTTAATCGTCCGATGTAAATGCCTTTTAAAATGCAGAATTTTTAATTACACTCGTTATCACGATCAGTTAAAACGATGTTTAGCTCGTGTAAAAGTTCCCGAAACGAGATAAAAATTGTAGAAAATAAATATTCAAATTCCAAACATTATCTACCACGATTTAATTTTTATAGCCCGTTTAGGGAAAAATCGAGTAACTAATGAGTCATTCTCCTCCATTCTGAATTCCTCGTCCCTATCGAATTATATCCTCCCGACGGCAACCTGCTCTCCCTCCTCCTTTCCCTAGTTCTCTATTGTAAGACCAAGAACGCGCCGAGGAAGCACAGTAAACGATCGTTACGCTCTCGTTACGGAGTTACGATCATCCGTAAAGTTCGCGTTTAAGGCTCGAATACCAAGCTACGAGCGATCGATTCGCTTTAGCCGCTGGGAGATTTCGTGAGAACGAAGAAACCTAATTTACCTGTGCTCGGCGATCCTCGTGCTTCCCGCTCGCATGCCTCCTCACATCGATGGGGATCCAAGTTCGAAGGATGCGATCGCGTAGCCTTGGCCGATCCTGGAACGGACAAAAAAGAAAATGAAGCTCGTTAGAAGGTCGACTCCGGTGTCTGCGAGGAGTCGAAAGGGAGTCGATCGATCGTTCGGAGTACTTTGCAATTTTTAACGATCTCTTTCACGATGTTTTTATCAGTGAACGAGCTCGTAAACCATTATATTATGTAGTTCGACTAATAAATGAATTTACAGGGGAGTTAAAGTATTTGCGTTAACGAAGAAGCGTTGATAAGGTAATAGCCTATAAGTGTACTTCATTTCCAAGAGAAAGTGAGAGTAAAATAATTAGTATAACTCTGAAAAGAGTCAATTCGTTGCTTTCATAAGATTATTAAAGATAATTTAAACGAGTATATCCGTCAATCGTCTATCGTACGTTTCTAAGTCGTGCAAAGATCTTCGAAAGGTCGACGAATGACGAGTTAGGCGATTTAATTAGAAACTGCCCCCGACATCGACGTCATAATTCGTCGAAGCGATCAATGAGGGTAGCACGCGCATCTTGCCAGAATGTGCGGAGTACCCGTTATTTATAGATTTAACGAGAACGTTGCGTTTCTCTTCTTCCCTCCACGCGTTTGCATTGTTTACGACGAAGAACATAGTAGGGGAAATTGCGAGTCGATTCGTCTCGTTTGAGACATTCTTTTATACGTTTTCTAATTTCCGTCTTTTATTAATGAAAGATCAGTGAAACTATAATAAAATATCTCATAGAAACGATCTCGTAATTTATCATATAGAAATACTTTTCGCCATGGATGACTCGTATCTGTCTAAAATGTCTCGAGAAAAAGAAAAAAGAAAAATTTCTTCTCGACCTGCTCGTTCGAACGAAAGGAAAGGAAAAAGAGCGAAAAAAGGAAGAGAAAAAAATGAGCGGTCGACGACGAGCACCCAGTCTCGCGTTTATCTCGAAAGCAGAGATAATGGACCGGGCATTTTAACGATCATCGATGGAACGCTCCAAAATTTGGGTCAGTGGATACGCCGTGCATAATATACGGGTCGTGCGATTTAACGAACGACGTTTCTCGTCCCTTGCGTCAAACACCACTGCCGCATATATTCTCAAAAGGGAGAAAGAGAGAGAATATCCGAATTGCTGGAGATATTCGTACACTTTGTCTCTGTTCTTCTTTCGTCCTATCTTTTGTGGCTATTTCCAAAAAAACGCGCGAACTCGAGCCACACGCTGCGGTATTCGGCTCGCGTAGTCTCCGTACTGTGACACGGACGGGCTGCGAATTTTAAAATCTATATGGTGAGAGAAAGAGAGAGAGAGAGAGAGAGAGAGAGACATCTGGAAAAGCTTCTACAAAACACGGAACGAATTGTAAAGTGTCACAGCAGAACACCACGAGACTGTGTAGGTACGTATATATGTATATACAAGGTGGCTCGTCCAGATAAGCTCCATAGTAACTATGTATCCGCTCTGGGAAATGTTCCGAACAAGTCGCTCAATCTTTAGATAATAATACAAAGCATGTACATACTATATTATTTTATAAATGATATTTTAATAGGTGGAGAGGGAGAGAGAGTTAGAGAGGGAGAGAAAAAGGATGCGCAGATATTTCCCTCTTAGGGGCTAATAAAGTACTCGCCATTAAGGTGTCGCGAGCTACCATTTTTTTCAAACGAGCCTCGATTAACCCTTTCAGAAGCAAGACGTTACATAAAGTAGATATTTTTCTTAGTTAATAATCTTCCGTTATCTCGGCCATTCTTTTCAATTAAATTATATTAAATGTGTATGTAAATGTATGTTACATATTAACCCTTAATGGATCAATATACGCGATCAGAATTTTTATTTGTTTAACGCGTTACGTGTTAAAATCCTTAGTACATAATTTTTCTTTGTAAAAAAAAGCTTGGACCTATCGGTAAGTAAACTTAAAATACTTCTGGACCATTAAGGACTAAAATTTGCGAATAGGTTTGAGAGCTACCATTTGTCTTATTCGCGAATCATTCTCACGTTCCCGTACCACCGGTGTCTCGCAAGGTGCGACTTTATATCTACGCACGAATGTATATAGATACGCACGCACGGACGGACAGTAACGCTTGGAATCGTTCGTTGACGTCATCCTCGATGATTTACTCCTCCTCGTAGCTAGGAGTGGAACTTGAACGTGCTCGCCGAGTGTAACGCCCACGTAACCCTGGTAAATCTCGCAAAATCCGTCTCTCGCGATCGCGTTTTACGCGTCCTCGACTTTGCGCGCAGTCAAAAGTGCGCGCGCGAGCCTGCTCGCCATTGTTTCGACCTATGACGTCCTGGTACCTATGTACCAGCACAAATAGAAAGGAAAGGAAAGGAAAGAGAGAGAGAGAGAGAGAGAAAGGGAAGAATATTTCAACCGCGCTACTAACGACCTTTGCCGGCGCGTTACCAACTTTTTACACACTTTACCCGTACGATCGTGAAAGGAGCGAGAAGGCCTCTGGAAAAGACTGTTTTAAACAAAGTAGTTTTTTTACGTTGGAGAACGCGCATTGTGTTCGCCATGACGTTGCACGTATTTTATCATCGATTGGGTTACCAAATTTTGGACGATCTTTTTATGACATTATTTTCTTACTTTCATAGAAAATCGAATGGGTTTGCGAACGGAACTTCGATCGAATTTTTTTGGAGTACCCACATGACGAGCGTAACGAAAAACAGTAAAAAGACGGTTTCTCTCTCACTCCCTCTCTCTCTCTCTTTCTCTCTCCCTCACCCCTCTTTATCTTTCTTCCTCTCTCGGTTCGTCGCGCGTGGCGAGGCGGAATCCTTGAAAAATCGTTGGCTCGAGGAAAAAAGGATGGAATAAATCGCGTCAGGTTCGTCCGCGAGGAGCCGAGGGGTTAAAACTACCCCCAGCATACGCCCTTTTGTTCTCCGATCCGAGAAAAGCGAAGAGATCGTGACGTCAGGCGCCACTTTCCTCCACCCCTTTTCCACCTCCTCCTCCTCCTCCTCCTCTTCACCATTGCCGCCATCTTTCTCTTTCTCTCAACGACGATCGATTGCCGATCCGTAAAGGATTCGCAGGTGCGCGAAACGAGGACGAAAGAGGAGTCACCCTTCGCGTAAGAACGAAAGAAAAGAAGGTACGGTAGAACTACCCCTAAAAGATGATCGCCTCGTGTCGAATATTTTCCATGCAAAATGAAAAACGCCGTAGTATGATCACATACATACATAAATCATACATAAATTATAATGATCGATAAATAGTGACCGCTAATGGGACTTGACGAGTTAACTACGACCTCAAGAAAAAGAAACCTAAACTCGAAAAAGAAGAAGAAGAAAAAAGAACAGAAACGCGTACAGCGTCTTATCTGGTAATTGAAGCCACGAATCTGAAATAACGATAAGACGATGTAGTGGTAGGAGTGCGGGGTGATAGTAGCACTAGTAGTGGTGCTCGTGGTGGATATAGAGTAGTACATATGTATATACGGAGCGCGTGCTCGCGAGCTATGCGCGCACGATCGGACAAAAGATAATCGCGGCTCAGCGAACGAGAGAGAGAGAGGGAGAGAGAGAGAGAGAGAGAAACATAAAGAGAGCAAGTGAAAGAGAAGGAGAGAGAGAGAGGAGCAGGCTATGCCGTGTCGCGCGCTGCGCTCAGCTTGCCCAAAGGGGATGACGACGTCGAGAGGACGAGGAGAAGCGGAGAAAAGGACCGACCCGAACGAACGAACGAACGAACGAACGAGCGTACGAGAAAGAGAGAGTGAGACGAAGGTGAGGTAGAGGGAGGAGGGTAGCGGGGTGAAGGGCGGTAATGGAGGGTGGCGTGGATCGGTGCGGGAACGTAGCGTCGCTTTCGTGGGTTGGTGGGTGGACCGAGCCAGCAGAAGAGGGTTTCGGGGTGGGGTTGGTTGGTTAGGCGGACGACTCGATGCCGAAGGGAGCGAGAGAGATAGAGAGAGGGAGAGAGGGAGAAAGGAAGGTAAGAGGGGCGGAGGAGAAAACCAGGGGCCACGAGTTTGTGAGCACGCGCTACCACTCTTCGAGCCCCGAGTTCCTATCTCCTCGTCTCTGGCTCCAACCTCCCCTCTTCTCCTTTCCTCGCCGTCCACCGCATCACTCTCTCTCTCTCTCTCTCTCTC
>JAIFRP010000031.1:6485138-6495484 GCA_032403825.1 Odynerus spinipes | reverse complement strand
GAGAGAGAGAGAGAGAAACGAGACGAAACGAAACGAACCCGCTCCGATCCCTCGTTATAATCTCGCTTCTCGCGTTTACAAATTGCGTGTTGCCTTCGTATCGATGATCGAAGAGAGTTACGGGCCTTCTCTTCGATCGTTCTCGATAGATCCACGATCATTTTTCTTTAGCCTTTCTCCATCTGTTCTACTTCACCTTCTCGATCCCGTTCGAACGATCTTATCGTTTTACCGAGATCTACGATGTGAAATATAATAATTAGGCCGCGGAGCGAAAGAAGCGAGCGACGAAGTCGGTTCGGAAATCGATCGTCGTTCGCGAACGCACTCCGGTGTTTCCTCGCGTGGAAATTTTATGCGCTCGTACTTCACAATTTGCATCGTTCCTTGCGGCAGGTAATTTATGCTAAAAGCGAAAGGTCTTTGAATCCTCCGACGAGGGAAGATCGAAGAACCCCACTCGAAGCGATCTCTTTTTCCGGAGCTTCTAACGAACCGAGATCGTTGGAAAGTGAAAGAAGAAGAAATTGTTACGTGTCTTCTTGAAACGAGAAACGAACTATCGATCGATTAGTTTTAAGGGGCTGCATATACCTAGGATGGTCAACAAAATTTATTATACTACTTTATTTTATTATATTATTATTATAAAAATCTATTATAGTACATTAATCCACTACTTTTATCTTATAAGCACATTCTCTGAAAATTTCATTAGAAAATTCTCAAATCTGAATAAGTTACAGCTGTTGGTAGCCAACTTTTACTGTAACTCTAAACGCTGTGCCTTTAACTTTAAACGCTGTGCCTTTAACTTTAAACGCTGTTTTCTCGAAAGTATGTTTTTCAAACCAGTGCCAATGATATTTCAAAAACTGCTGAACCGATTTGAACGAAACTTATATTTTTTTTTCTTGTACCTATGTATTTTTCTTTCGTTTAAAAATATTCTTCCTATTATATACTTTTATACTTATACTATAATTTTAGATTAATAACATTATTTGTATGAACAGTAATGTTAAAAACCACCTTTGTATTTACGTCTCTAGGTGTACAGACGCAGCTTCTTAATCATTTTCTCATAAATAATTTCTTAAACAAGTAAATAATCAAAATTTCCCGTCAAAAACGAGTCCTTATGTTTTGAAGAAAACACGAAGAGAATAAAAGGAGCGGAAAGGGGAGAAGCTCGGAAATGGTTCATCTTCGAAGCGAGTAACCGTATTATTTCGAGGAGCGGGGTATAACTACGATAAGGTTGATACGTTTACCTCGTTACTTTCCTGTCATAATCGTAATAAAACCACCGCTGTTCTCGAACTCTGCTCCCTGTAACTACGTTAATTGGCCTCTGAACAGGCCGCGCAAGCTGCGTGACCCGAGATCGTACCTAACGGGTGTCCCTATCCATTTTCAAGCCGATTTATCCAAAGTGATAATTCAAAATCCTATCAACAGCCACGATTGACTTATCTATCTAAAATCGACCATTCGACGCATTTGCGACCGCTGACACACCACGTGTGTCATATAATATCTATTTAATCTAACCGATGACACGCCGCGTGCGTCATATGAACATATTCAGGTTATCAGTCAGTATTGAGAAAAGTCCGAAAAATAATAATATCGCTTAAAAGAACATTGCAAAGAATATTGCGTGACGTTAAAAAAAATGTCTCTAGGGACTGCCTCCTGATTGGTCGATCCCGTCTGGGTTAATGATATTTGCCAAAAATTTAATATACTGAGCTGAAGTTTCATTCGACGATTACTATCTCGAAAATCGTAGAAAAGCAACGTGGGCATTCTGAAAAAACAATGGAACAAGTTTTTAAACGTCTCCGGGACGAGACGAAGAAAAAGGAAAAGCTAGAAACGGAGTATGAATTTTTAATCTCGTAAATCGAGTCGTTTCTTCGAAACTCATTAATCCCGAGAAGGCAACGAGATGCGTACGACTCTTCGCACTTTGCCGTTCTCCACCACCTTCTCCTCCTCTTCCTCCTCCACCTATTTCACCTCGTCGTCGTCGTCGTCGTCGTCGTCGTTGCGCCGACTCGGAAGCCTCATCGCTGGTTCGTTTCCCATCCAGAGAAAGAGAGGAGCCGTTCGTTCGGTCGCGTAGCTCGCGGTCCACGACGCGCGAAGGAGAAAAGAAAAGGAAAGATGGAAGCTTGGTGGAGAGAGAAAGAGTAAGAGAGAGACAGAGGTAGAAAGAGTAAAAGAGAGAGAGAGGGAGAGAGAGAGAGAGAGAGAGAATAAAAGAAGAAGAAGGAAAAGGACGGGTTGGTTGCTCGAACGAGGTAAACGGGTGCGAGAGAGACGGAGAAAGGAGAGGAGAAGAAAGAAAGAGAGGGTTCGCATCCTCCGTCCACATCCTCCTCTTTCCTCTTCGTCTTTGGACGCGGCGATACGCGCCGGAGATCGTACCCAGCGCCCGTGGCTATCTCTTGGCTTAACTCGTGAAAGCCTAACGAACGTTCTCTCTCCTCTTCTCTTCTTGCTCTCCTCCGACTACGCGAATTCCTTTTGTCGCCGCGGACCTCTCTCGAGAGGGAACACCTGCGACGCGCAAACCGATGCAACGCGCGACTCGAGCAAAGGACACGCGAGCGTTTAATCCGCGCGGGAGTGAGTATCCTCTTATGCGCTTCCTTTTAAACGATTTTCATTTTACGCTTTTTGCTATTCTCAGAACTTATCGATTATTATCCTTGATATTTTTGTATGAACTAAGTATCGTCTAAATGTTATATCGTACGGTTTAGTCACGAAAGAAACGATTTATTACTTAATTACTGTATAAATCGTATCTATTAGGTTACCCCAATAGTTTCTTCCGTTTTATTAAAAAAATAATAGACAATAAATTATTTTATGTTTTATGTCATGTTACCGAATTATGTACGAAGCATTTTACTTACATATATAAAGATTACACATAAGGATAATGGCATCAACGTTTGACAAATAACGTTCCATGTTTACATGAACACTGCCGAATAAAGCAGCTGTATCCAGATGGTGGAAGAAACTTTTGGGACAACCTAATATATCGTTATCTACGCTTGGTGATGTTAAAGATTTCGGTATTACGTTTTCGTCCGACCTATTTTTTTTAAAACTCACTATAGAAACATTATTTACCGTAATCTCAGCTCTTTGGAACTTACATAGAGAATTTGAAACCGTTTTAAAGTTAGTTTTCCTTGCAAACCGACAATATATACACGCCGATATATAATTTACCGTGTGATCGTATTAATGTTTTGCCGTATTATTCACGACTTCGTGTAATTCAAGTATCGTGTTATTCAAAGGGTGCTTGTACTTGAAACGTTCATGGTATGCGAGAGCTACTCAAATTATGAAGCCGTGCTGTATGGAAATGATTTGATAAAAATATCGCGTTGAAGGTTAATAATCGTAATTTTCGCATCGCGTTGTATCGAAACTGTATTTTCGGAGTATCGTCTTAAAACAGGCTTAACTGTAATTGTAATAATTATATTTATATAACCATACTGTAATTGTAATTATACACACACACACACAAGTCGATAGTATTAAATTAGAAATTTGTGATTAAAAAATAAAAAAAAGTATTATTTAAGCCTTTGACTGCACTTACACGGAATCAAAAGACCCAAGCATCCTTCCAGCATCCCTCGATATATGCACTCGGTTCGTTCCTTCTCGACATAGCTGAAAATAGATGGCGAAGGCGCGTGCGAGAAAAGAGAGAGAAAGAGAGAGAAATACGCGGAGGGAAACCGACAAAAATGGCCCGTTGTGGGACGTTGTGGGACGATAGGTCCGGGGCTTCTCGGTCGTTGAAACTCGTACGACTGGAACGAAGGATGCCGAGGGATCGATAGGATGGATATAATGGACGGTGCTTGGTATCCTTCTTCCTTCCTCGCACGTACGTCGAAATTTCTCTCTCTCTCTCTCTCTGTCTCTCCATCTTTCTCTCTCGCTCTTTCTCTTTTACGTTCGCTCGCTCGCTACTCCTCGCATCGCGCTAATGAATTTTATAAAAGAGACGTTCCTATGTATCTCCGCTGCATCCAGCATCCACATAGAGACGTACATACGTATGTATTTCACGTGGGTGTATAGATTCGATCGGTAAAACTAGCAGACGCACGTATACCGTCCGATTCCTTCCTCTCCGATCTTTATCTCTCCCCTCGGAGTAACCGCGAGACTTCTGCGAACGCGATCTTTTCTTTTCGTTTACGCCCGGAGAATTTCGTCGGACGCGATCGAAATCGTTGATTTCTTAAAATATGCGGAGAATGCTATTACCGGGGTGGAACGTTCGCGGTAAAGAATGTTAAGTCTTCCTCGCTTAAAACTTACTTATTCTCTTATTCTAAATAATTCTATACATAACATATTGTTGCTGGGACCGACTGCACCGAAGAGTAAGCAGTACCGTGGTCGGTGATCGTATACCGTACCGATGGTAGGAATGTTCCGGTATAAGTAAATACGAGTACGTATTCGATACTGTTGTTTCGATACCGAGTATTTATTGTAGTGTCGATACTGTCGGTTACGATACTCACTTATTCAAAACTAAAGCAATTATCGATACGAACATGTATTGATTCTTTTCAAATGTAGGAGAAACTATCATCCAGGCGAGGAATCGAATAAAAACATTTGGAAATATTATTTCTTCTTTAAAATTATCAACTTTTAATTTAACAAACTTAACAACTCTTTTAACAAATTTAACAACTTAATTTGATACAAGCAGGTATCGATATTTTGACGGTATCGGACCATCCCCGCGTAAGCAGTGAAAATGAATACGGAAAAGCTACGTATTATCCGTAACGAAGATTACGAAGAGCGTCGAGGGTCTCCTTACTTACGCGAACGGAAAACTTAAATCGCACGGTCTAATTATCCCGTAAGTGGTAGCACACGCATCGATCGCGATTAAACGAATCGCTGCAACTCGTTAATTCGACTCGAATGTATCAGTGAACGAGATATACCTTCAGTGATATATCCACCTGAAAACAGAAGTCTATATATTTCGAAATACTTTATTTCGAATATACTTCGAATATACTAATAAAGTGTATTCGAAAAATACTAATATTTCGAATATACTTTAACCCTTTGCACTCGAGGGCTCCGGAGCGGAGCCGTTTGGAATTTGTCTCCAAACTCGAAGGCTCTTCTATAAAGCCGTTATTATTTACCAAATATATTTCAATGTATAACATAAATATCACTTATTCTTTTAAGAAATTGCAAATTAAATTTTTGAAATCATAACGTTTCCATGGCATAGCCCTTGAGTTGGGAGATAAATTTCGAATGGCTCCGCTCCGGAGCCCTCGAGTGCAAAGGGTTAATAATCGCCAGCACAAATAATAACGGAGATTACATAATCGATTGAATATAATTCTTTAATTCGTTAATAAATAACTAAAATATTGAATATAATCGAACTTATTTACGTTACGACCTAATAATATCGAAAATTCTATCGACGTATCGATCGATCGATCGATATATCATAAGGGAGAACCGTAAGTACGACTTTCGATCGATTTCTCGCAAGATGCTTCGATTTCGATCGAAAATATCGAGGCTGGCTTACGTGGAGACGCGTTAACGCACCTTCCAAGGTGACTTGGAAGCAGGTTGCTCTTTCTCTTTCTCTTTCTCTTTCTCTTTCTCGTACGGCGGCATCGAGTGTCACGCATCGACCTACGCGCGTTTCTCTCGGAACGACACACACCGGATCTGCTCTTTCAAGATCTTCAGCCTAATTTCACCCTAATTACGCTTTCTTTTCTTTTTAAGAATATCTCTATCTGAAACTGAACTCCAAACGCGTACGTCTTACCTAATTGCGAAAGAATTTTTAAAACAAACTGATTAATCTTTTGCAATCCGCATTATTTTCGATATTTAATATCTAACCACATTTCTGTCCTGCCTATTAAAAAAAATCATTCTCAACACGTTAAGCGCCGAGATTATATACCGTCGATCACAAATGACTATATCATAACTACTCCTCGAACGTCTCGTTGCAAATTGCAGAAAACTGAAAAACCGTCTAAAGTTCAAAAACATGCAAGCAGCATGATTTAGAGGAGATATTTTCAACAAGTTGACAAAATTTCGTATCGTCCCTACAAATGACTGACACGGGCTTAAAAAAAAAAACTACATTGTCAATCACTACTCCCTGACATAATCAACAACAAAAACAACAACAACCAAATGAAAAAGAAATCGGATAAATTCGCGAGTTTCTTTCTAACGTATTACCGCGGAAACTCGTAAGATTTCGAAGCTAAAAAGAGATGGGAACAGAGAGAGAGAGAGAGAGAGAGAGAGAGAGAGAGAAAGAAATAGAAGAAAATGAGAGAGGAGCGATGCTGGTCGCGTATGGATCGAGCTTCAGAAGAGACGGCAAAGCTTGGATCTCTTTGTGCGGTGCGACGGCCGGAGGGCCGTCTTCTTCCTTCTCCCCCCACCATCCACGTCGTCGTCGTCGTCGTAGTCGTCTTCTTGGCTGCTACCCCTCCCCTCCCCTCCAACACCCCTCAGCAAACCATACCTCCACCTCCTCCATCTCCTCCTTCTCCTCCTCAACCTCCTCATCGCACTGTCCTCTCTCGCGGCCGAGTCATCTCGTTTAGGTCGTGCGAGAGGAGGACGCTGGCGGATGCGAGAAAAGAGACGACGCTACCTCTCTCTCTCTCTCTCTCTCTCTTTTTCTCTTCCCGTCTCTCACTCTTTTTCCTTGCTCTTCGCATGGCAGAAGGATATACGACTGTGTGTATTATGTGCTTCGTGTTACATGCACGACCTCTTCTTATTCTCTCTCCCTCTCTTTCTCTCTTTTTTCTTTCATCGAGCTTCGCATACGTACATACATATATATATATATGTACTACGCGTATAGCAGAGGACGTGAAAGCGCAACGCCCGTGCGGATCCGTGCGCGCGTTTTTGCACGGAGCCGCACGCAACCGAGCCGAAGTTGGCTCCCCGAAGCACCTCGCGGAGCCGCCGGGCGGCCTCTGATCACGTGACCGCACGCTAATCGGCCCTGGCGGGAAAGCCGGAGATCATCGAACGTTTAGATTACGTTTAAGAATTATCGAGAATTTGGGAAGACTTCTTCGTGATTCTTCTGAGATCTGAAAAACGTGGGAAAGTACTGGATCGCTTTTATTGGCCTTCTGATGCTAATATGAAAATGGTAAAAAAATAATAATAATAATGACGTTAATATGTATAATCGCCAAGTGACAAAAATTATTTATCGATCGAATTTTTTAAACGTATCAGTTAATTTTACTATACCACTTTATTTAGGATAACGCGAGCGCTTCTTGATTTTTATATAAACGGAAACTGTGGCGTACCTACGTACGACGATAAATTTAGATTACGCGAACCGAATCGGAAACGAGTTAGCGCTGGTAAATCAGCTGAGACAGTATAAGCGATACGATTTCGATAAAATCTCCTTCGAGCACGGGAGCTCGTATAAGATCGATTCTCGATAGACGCGTTACACGATCGCGCGATAATCGCGATTTGTAAAGCGTCGTTGAATGCTGCTTGTAAGTTGATCGATGGTGAGAGCGTTGAGTTTTTTAAAAGCACGTAACTCGACTCGCAGGAACATATTGCGACCTCTGTAGTTTATTAATTATAAATTTCTAAATTACTCGTTAGTCGCTTTATTTCCACATGTAGGTAACGTCGATAACTGCAACATAGTTAATGCAGTTTTTTGCATTACCGACTGCATCGGTCGGCAAAGAAGATACCTAATTTTCATTGCATTCTTGTATCTACCGTGAAATACATCAATGATGTGCCAGAAGTAATAGCGGAAATTTAAATTAAAAAATGCTGTACCGTTTACCATAGAATGCAATGAAAATTAGTCGCAGCCAATTAGCTCGATAGTATTTGCATTGTTTACAATTATGGCACGAACTTATTACAGTGCAAACAATATCGATTGCCCGGGTCTCACCACGTGGAGGTTGCTGCGTGTGGAGACCCACCGAGGAATATGCAAAACGTACGAGATTTAAAACGATTATAAATTAGCTTGGAAGACTACGGAACGAGAGCTTCGGATTGAGACGAGTTCGGTTCTTGGCCAGGCTCGTATGTTTGTGCTTACGTTAGGGTCTTGTCGGGTGTTTATCTTCGAGAAGATATATAATACCGTCCTAGTTTGAAAATTATGCTTTATTAAACGCGTGCATAAATATACATATATTACCTATTTATAAATCTACCTCACAGAAATATTATCAAAAACAAATATTGTGTAACGTATATAGAGGTATAAATATAAAATATAAAAATTTGGACGCCCTGTTAATTATAGAATATTTAGGTATTAATATATCAAAGTTTTTAAAGTCAATTTTAAACCGATAGAGATAATGTTGATCACATCACGCGCATCGCACACGACTCGTACCATTTTAACATGCTAAATTGTTAACTGTACTCTTTAAACTTTAATAAGATGTACTGCGTTATGCAAATGTAATAGCTCAAACGCACGACTAATGCTAATCGCAGCGAAGATGTTAACACGCCGAAGTATCGCGATAAACTGACACGTTCCACTCAAAGTCATCATCTAACGTTAAGTTGCCGTGTGTTTGTTTACCATTTATATTGAAATTTATCTAGATATTACCAGAGTCGTGTTTATACTTTTGAAAGCCCTAGGCACAACATTATCATGAGTTAAATAACAACTTCTATTTCAATTAATTAAATTCATACACATTTTGTTAAGTTTATTAAAAAGAAGTATTTCATTATATTTTTTGTATTTTGCAACTACCAACTAGGCTGTTTTTATATTATTGTTTGTGAGAAGTAAAGTTTCTAAAATATGGGATTACTAATCAAAGGATTAGGATCATCGGCTTGCTATTAACAACTTGAATTATAAATGAATAATTTCTATTGCATAATATGTTTATTTTCGACTTGCTTTTTATATTATTCTATTGATTAATGTACGTTATTGATTGTACACGTTACATCGAATAAGGCAACGATATAAGCTGTAGTGACGGCGATACAACTAATTTGCGTGTTACTTTTAGAAAATATAAATTTATCCGACGATCTTACATGTATCAACGTTAGAAGGAAAAGTGACAATTGGTATCTTCATTGATATTCTATGATACTGTAAAATAATGCAAACGATAAATAGCACCATTTAATATGTACAGTAGTCTATGTATATTACATGATCTATTTGCGTCTGTAAAATTAGACAAAATTGCAGAAACTATTGAAAATCCGTGTATAAATGAATACTTCGAACAATTATCGTTCGCATTTAAGGTAACGTGCTACGTTCGATATACTAAAATAAGTACTATGCGAAACTTGGATTCTGCTTATAGTACAGCTGCGATTACTCTAACTATATTATTAAAGATCATTAAAAATAAGACATATACAATGATTTTGCGCGATTAATTATGAAAAATGTATTTGATTATTAGTCACTTGAGAATCTAGAGAGTAAAATAATTTTGAATTCGTTTTCTAAACTTTTGTGTTGCGAACATATCCAAAAAATCGATTACAAACGTCGTTCACGATTACTTACAGCTATCTATAAGCAAGCATTGTATCGCAGAGTGAACAAATATATAGCATACGATATATTAAACGAAATTTAAAAGAAAAAAGAAAGAAACGAGTTTTACGCTCACTTTTTTTACTGAATATTTTTGCACGATGTTTGTATAATCTTTTTACTTGCTGATCATAGTGATCACTAATTGATATACCGCTACTAGCAACCTATTGTGGAAAACATTACAGCACATCATTCTTCCATTCTTCGCAAACATACATACTCACACATTGTAATATACACATTTAAAAGTGACGGTGAAAGTAATAAAGTTCTTACTTTAACTGAGAGCAAACATACAACGGCGTATACTTGCTTTCAATTTTATCCTTCTTTATCGTTACTTACTACAAGTGTCAGAAATTCTGACCGTAGTAACGTTCGTTCTTTACTATGATATATTAGGTACATGCCCCCTACTCTTTTTTTTCCACAGGCAGTTATCCGTGCCGCTTCTTCTACAGGTTTACAAAAGGATACACCTGTATGCATGGTACGAAGCAACACCGTTAAAACACCGATCTAATAATCTTAAGCATACAAAAATAAATTATAATAATGATCGTGTATCTCTGGGCTTACACATGTACAGTGAATACTATGTTTATATATAATATATATAGATATATATATATATATAAATATATTTAAAAGT
>JAIFRP010000031.1:6458832-6477972 GCA_032403825.1 Odynerus spinipes | reverse complement strand
GTCCTTCCTTTAATACTTTTCCCGGCGATACTCTTCGAAGGAAGCTGCCAATCTCCAGCTGATGGAAATTCCGCGAAGCGGAATACACACGCATGCAATTTCGATTCAAAAGGGACTGCGAGGCAAAGCCTTCGGAAGGCTGAGCTTGTCATCCTTCTTCGATGGATCGGGAATGCTGAATGAGTGACGTCATCCATTGCATTCCCTCACGCTTTAATGGTTATTATTGCCGGGAGGTACGCACTCTTATTTTCCAAGAGGGAACCCTTCTCGTAACTTCGCCTGTACGCGTGTTATGAATTTATCGATATTGTTCAACATCAGAAACGGTCAGAAACCTTCAACGGTCAAACCTTCGCGAAGTTTCAAATAATTAAATAATACACGAAAGAATTGTTAATCGATTCTAACATCGTTTTGACAATTTCGACATTTTTGTGGCACTTAAAATCCCTCGGCGGACACGCGCGAACACATGCGCACAGTACATTGGAATGTGCAACGTACGCAGCGGATCGTAAGTGTCGGAACACGGATAATAAAACGGGGAGTGCCATTGCCCGAATTGACCCGCGTTCTACGTTTCTCTCTACACGCGCGAGTATGATCGTGTGTGCATCTACGTATGCACGCGTATCCATGTTGAGTACGTCGAGGGCCTAAAAAGCGTTGCTTCGTACCGCTCCTCCTCCTCCTCCGCTTCGGAAGGCGCGTACTGAATCGCAGAGAAGACCGACGCGCGATACAAAGAGGATATTTAAGCGGCGCGAGCCGCCCTTTGATACATCGAACTCGAGAGGAAAGAAAAATGAAGAGGAGGAAGAGAGGATGATCTCAATGACGGATTCATTCGAGTTCTCTTATCGTTTTTCTCAAACGCTGCGCGTCTACGTTAGGAAAGTTCCCCTTCCGTATTATTTTTGTCTTTCGTTTCCCTTTCTTTTTTATTAGAAATATTATATTGTTTACATATAGCGTATTTCCGTCTTTAAATAATGAAGCAATGCCGAAGCTCCGTGGCTCCAAAATTGAATTGATTCTACTCTCCCTAATCTCCCCTAAAATGTATCGCTGGTAACTAATCCAACATTCCAAAATACACATTAATACACCCTTCCCCTTTCTCTCCCTCTCTCTCCCTTTCTCTTTCCCTTTCTCTCTCTCTCTCTCTGTTTCTCTCTTCCTGTACATCTCTGTCTCTAACGAAGATAGGACGTGCGCGCGCGCACGTAGTCTACACGTCCATTGCGCAATCCTCTAGGAGTCTAGCCTAACAGCGTAGATGAACGATTCGAATCCGTTATTGCGAGCAGTTCGCTAACTCGAAAATAACCTTGCTTGCTTGCTAGCCTGCGTGCGCGAGTTCTCGTCTGCAAGGGATATAACGCGGAGCATGGAAGAGAAAGAGAAAGACGGGATGGAGGAGAAGAGAGAAATAGCAAAAGGGACGACATTGAAACTGGCCCGAAGCCAAACGGGAAGATAACGTAGGAGCACAGATGCCGTTGGTGATGCTGATGCCTCGCGAGAGTGTAAGAACCTCCGTTTCACTGGTCCACGGTTCTCCTGCTTTCGAGGGGCTCTCTCTCTCTCTGGATGCGCGCGGGCGCGCAACCGTGTAGGTACAACGCGCTAGATTTTTATGAAGTCCAGGGGAGCCTGATTTAGACGCGACGCCGGCAGAGAGAAACGCATCTCGAATCGGACGAGTCTACTAACTTTTCTCTCGAAAATCTTCTTCTCTGCTTCTCTCTCTCTCTCTCTCTCGCTCTCTTTCTCTTTTCCTCTTCTGGTCCTTTAATTAAACGTCGACTCTTCTCCGAGATTTTTTCCGGCCAAGAAGTCTCGTGATTTACGAAGAAAGTAAGACGGTGTCTCACCACCCTGGAGAATAATATTTCTTCGCATTAATCGCGGAAGCTCTCTCGCCGTCGATTTCGCCGAGTTTTTTAATCTGCACTCGAGAAATTCCCTTCTTTCCTTCAATGTTTAAGAAATAAGAATTATGTCACCGTGTTTTGATTACGCTTCATGTATTCTGATTAAATCGCGAATACAATAATAATAAATGAAGGAATACGTAATATCGTGTTTTTAGAACACACGCTCCTACCTGACAAAGAAAAAAGTTCGATTTGGTAATCGGAAAGTTACTCAACGAGGTGTTCTTCTTACCTTATCGCGCGCGTAAGCAGGATGTGGTAATTATTCGCGGGCCGCGTACTCATCTTACAGCAGTGGGCGAATGTCAACAATTTATCTTGCCTCGTGTAAACGATGACGAGTGCATGGGACTCGTGTGTCAAGGGGAAGGAGTGAAAGTTCTCTCGTTGGTTGTTCGACCTCGCTCCGATAAAAATTAACATTTCGTATGAATGCCCGATGACGAATGACGACGACGACGATGATGATGATGATGTCACGCGATCAACCGTTAGCCCGAAAGAATTTTTCTTCGAACGGTTATCAGCCTTTGTGAATATTTTCTTACGATTCTCGCGAATCCTACGAAGTTAAACGTCACGAGGAAACGACGTAACCCTTCAACGAAGGGAACAACGAACCCGAAACAAAGAAAACGCTCTTGGAGTCTTGGCACGTAACCGTTTAACCCTACACACGTTTCGCCAACAGGATCTAATACTTTCCCTTGTTTGGAATCGACGTTTCTGGGAATCAGGGCCGAGCCGTTGCAAGAAGGAAGATTTCTTTTTTTAGGTTCGAGTCAAAGGACAGAAAATGTAGAGAAGGGTAGAGAGGAATAAAAAAAGGGGACGACACTGGGCAGAGATTTAGCCCATTATGAGGGCTCGATTAAAGCGTCATTAAGTCATGAGTCAGCCAAGAGTTAGGGATAATCGCGTTTGTATATATCGAAAGGACGGTCATCGTGAATATTCGGAACTCTTAGGGTGCGGTCACGTGAATACGATTGATCGACGATCGGACAGCACCCCTTTGCGTGTTATGGAATGGCCGGTGTAGTTTGAGGAATGTGACGTTGACACCCACGAGGCTATACGAATCGTTCCGGTATTATATTCTTCGTTATTGTCAACACAAAGCCCTTTTCACGCTAGGAGGCTACATAACGTGCAAGTAATTCAAGAGAAAGTCTAATCCGATCCATAGCGTGAATTATTTTCAAAGCGATGAGACATATCTAATCGTTGATAGTGTTAAACCGGCTAAGCCGCGCGAACCTACCCACACTAAAGACTACATTTACTTTGCACATTAGCATCGCCGTTCGATCACGGTAATAAGTAATAACGACCTCCCCACTACCGGTCGACCAACTTGCCGTCTGGTTGGTGTACTTATTTGTACTACTGTGCTTCTATACTCTTCTCTCTCTTTCTCTCTCTCTCTCTTTCTCTCTATACGTGTCTCTCTTTTTCTTTCTAGCACGTGCCACCACGGTACTCAATGATGTCATTCTAGTTCTTCGACTTGGCTATCCTTAATTACGACGCAGGCAGCATTACCATGACAATTAACGGGACAACGGACGGTTCGCGAGTTCACGTCGTACTCTTCTTCTCCGCTTCGCACTTCCGGCAATGATCAGCCGGCTCGATCGTGGGAAGGTTCTATTTAGAGATAATTTTGTTATATAAAAAGAATACGCATGCTCGTTAGTAGAATAATTGAACGCGTGTTTTAATCGCTCGTTGGATTTGATCTTTCAATTCGTAGTCGTTTGTAGGTGTCGTATACACGAAGCATTAAAATGTTGTCCGTTCCTCGACTCGGCAGTGTGTCGTGCAGCTTCTTTCATGTTCATGCTAAAGGAACGTCCATAACACAGTGCTTTGTTACTAGAGAAAAAAGCTTCTTGCACTTTGAACCTTCTCTCGCTCGCCGAAAGAACGTTCGCAGGTAAAACCTTGCTCCCGGCCCCGAAGAAAAATAAAGATGCAAATGTTAAAGTCGAAGGAATACGACACAATGAGCTTAAGGTTAGTCATGGTTGACCCAGTTCGCTTCGAGCATCTTCGGTAAATCAAGCGAGGAGTCGGTAGACGACGCGTTGTCATGGATTTCCGTGAATCCTCAATGAAACCGGCGAGCCGTGACTCGTTTAGATAAGCAGTCGGTTCCTTGACACTGCGATCGATGCACCGTAGTAATGTGCTTGTACTCGACCGTGGACCACATTGGTTGACCGCTCGATCGAGTATCGATCGAGTATCGATCGAGTGTTCGATGAAAACCGAGTAGAATGCAAAAAAGTGAAGCACGTCGACGTCGGTGATCGATCCAGAGCCGGATCCGAATAACATTCGAGAATAGATAGTTCAAAGTGATTAGATTTTACGATGTCGGACGATCTCGTTTCGCGAAGTCATCGTCCAGAATAAAGAGAACTCCGGTAGCACCTTACAACGGCTGGTAATACTCTCTCTCTATACGTTCTCACGAATCCTCAGGAAAGCCCGAAGGCCTATCGGTGAGAAAGAAAGAGAGAATCCTTCGAATTCGTTGGTAGTGGTACCACTTACACATACGAGAACGCTCTCACACCGCCGTCGAGTCAATCGACCAGTTTGTCGAGTTTCGTATATGGCGAAACGAGCCGAGTTGGAAAGCCGAGACCGCTCAGCAGAAAAGAACAGAGGGATATGTCGTCCGATAGATCGATGCCCGATCATAAACAGAACCATTGACCTTTGCGATGTGAATTCACAAGGCAATGTTTAATACTTCGCTATGTGTCTATTTATTATATACATTAGTTTCTAAGAGACGCGTATAGTATAGTATGTATAGTATAGTATGTATAGTATGTGTAATGTATACTCATAGATATAAAGTAAAAAATTGATGAGTAGCACGATAAAATAATTCATTTAGATCATATTAATCCGCTTAGACGTTAATGAGACTTAACGACCAGCCTTCTCATGCTTCCAAACGTAAAATCGCCACGACGACGTTCTTGTTATTCGCGTTTATATGCATCGTAACGCGTTCATCTACATAACGCCGGTGAAAATAATAATGCGATCTAGCGGAACACTTTTGTAAGGTTTTCAATGTTGATCGTGGTGCTTCATAGAAAACGTTCTCTCTCGTTCTCTTTTTTTTTCTTTCTCTATCGACTTCATCATGGGCCAACATTAATTGACCGGTCAATCCAGTTGCTTATATGGCGCACCGAGCGAGTTGCTGTCAAGAGAAAGAGAAATAAAGATAGAGATAGAAGAGTACAGAAGTACCTCAGCATCCATCGATTTATGATCTCGTGCTAACATTGACCTTTATCGTCTCTTCGAAACGTCGGCCTTCGTTCTCTCGGCTTTATCGATCTCGACGGAAAAGACTCGGACGAAAGTTCAGTTCGAAAAATATCGATCGTGTGATCTCCGTTTGGTAGGCTCGGTTATTTTAAAAATATGGTGGACAGGTGGATTTGTCGTATAGTTGACTAAAAATACTGACCCGTTAAAAATAGGTACGCTTGTGAAAGTGGTAGAGCGGAGCGGGTCTTTAATTTTTGCGTAGATATGAAAAAGTTTACTTCTTAAAACGAAATACCATAGTACGCTATACGGCAAGCAGAATTACATAAATAGAATAATTACCTATGTTAACCGCTACAGCGACGAATTCAATTTCTTTGGTTTGTTCTCAAATCTTTCTTCAATTTATGTATACCAAAGGGTTTGTTACTCGTTAATAAAACAAATAATAATAATAAAAATAGAATAAGACGAACTCCCAAGTTCGCAGATCTACTATCTCGCTTCGAATTGAGTCACCCCACCGTGAATTCACTCCTTGGATCCTCGAGAAAGGAAGGTTCCCTTTTTTCGTGCCGTCTCTCTCTTTCTCTCTGGAAAGAGGTCCTTCGGTACCCAACATCCCTTTCTCTCTCACAGTTTCTCTCGTGGCAGTTCTTTGCCGTTATAAATCACCATTCACGTAAAGGCGAATGCATAAATCGTGCGGAGGCCGGTGGAGCGAACGCTTCCGCTTATGCAACCGGTTGGCGCTTACGCGAGGATTCATTGTGTATACTCGTGGCCACTTGACGTTCACGTCTATCGAGAATTCAGCCGGCTTCTACAGCACATTTCTTCTTCGGGAGAAAGAGCGAGAGAGAGAGAGAGAGAGAGAAGGAGAACGGTCATCGATTAACGCTCCTTGACACGATTGATAAACTTCTCTTTAAAGTGGAACGAGATACATACGTGCGTGTTTGCCCGGCGTGGATTCTTCACCCATTAGATCAGAATTGGGTTAGTGGATTGAGAGCGGACATTTTTCGACTCGATCGTGGATCGAAAGTTTGCGTTGGCTTGTTTGCAAGAAGCGAGGGTATTCCATTAGGCACGGGGACTTTGCTTTGCCGAAAGCGACCGGCTGGAGAACGAAGAAGACGATAAAGAGAGAAAGAAGGAAGGAAGGAAGGAAGGAAAGAAAGAAAGAAAGAAAGAAAGAAAGAAACAGATGGAGATAGAGAGAAGAAGAATAATGGGGAAGCACGATGTATCAGAGAGCGAGGATAGCATCATACGAGAGACACGCACATCTCGCTTGGAGCGAGTCGCTCTTCCATTTAAATAATTCGTTCAACGAGCTGCTTTAATTCGACCACTTGGACTGCTTGACATTCCTTGAATGGCAAGTATGAAGAAGATTAAATAAAAGAAGGAAGTCGTTCGTCTTTCCAGACGGAGTGAGAGAGAGAGAGAGAGAGAGAGAGAGATGCATAGAGATAGAGTATTAGATTCCATCAAAATGAATACTATTCTCTTCTCTCTCTCTCTCTCTCTCTCTCTCTCTCTCGATTTCTCTTTCTCTCTTTGCAGAAGCAAATCTCGCACGAAATCGCGATTCGGTGATATCTTCCTTCCAACTCGTTCTTCGACTTCCATCGCCCACGCTTTCTCCCCCTGCCCTCCTTTCCTCTTCAAATATCCTCGCAAGGCCAGAGGCTTTCGCCATTAAGAGCGAAGTAAATATTTGCAGTCGCCCTTAAGTGCGCTCCTTTCGTCGCGACGCTACCTTTACCTTCACGATGGAAAGGTATTCGGAAGGTAAATAAAAAATTTTTCATGCACGCGGCCATCCGGTTCGCTCACCCTTTCCTACCACAAGGATACCGTTCTCTCTCTCTCTCTCTCTCTCTCCCTTCCGAACGAAGTTGTCTCGCCAGATCGTCGAGAGTTTGCGAACCGTCCACGAGTTAAAGTCGATCTCGTATTCTCAAAAGTGCCAATTTTTTGTAGACACTAGCGATCGTCGCCTTTCGCGTCCCCCATTTCTAATAATGACGTAATTATTTCCATCCCACGCACTTGGGACGACCACACGGAGTAGTTGCGAGAAACGCGCGCTCGTGTTCACGCAACGCGGCGAACTTGCACGTTGCCGAGCATTGCTACGGCATCCATAAACCACATACGGAGGGTTACGTGCTTTTTCTCCGTCTCTCTTTCTCTTTATTTCTTTCTCCCTCCTCCCCATGTCTCTATTCTCGAAGGCTGCGTCATCCCGGTATCAGACTTCGATGTTGTGGGAGCAAATCGAAGCAATGGGACGACAACGGCAACTGCAAGACGTTGCTACAACATCCTCCAACGCTTTATCGCGTTTAGCTCTACGTTTCTATCGAGTCAACGAGATCCGCGATTATGGAACCTTGCTAATAATATATTTGGTCGTAACATAAAAAAGTTCGATTATATTCAATAATGTTATTTATTAATAAATTCAATAATAATAATCAACGATAGAGATAAACGGCGAAATTCTCTCTCGAGCTTTTGCTGCTTCTTATCGAGCATGAAATCGCTTTTCGATATATTCGATACGATAACTCCTTCTTTTTTCCGACGCGGGGAAAATCGTAGAGGGACAATATTTTTAGTTTCCAAGGGTGGCGTTTGAAACTATTCGCTCCGACAGCACGGAAACGTTTTCTCGACCTCGCTTAAAGTTCAAGCATAACGCGTTTCAACGATCACGCATTACGCGTCCCGTCGAATGACGAGAAAGCGAGAAAAAGAGATTGGAAATGTGAAGCACTTAGCAGCACACATACGTGTCACCGAGGATGTCCTGTCGACACCTTATAATCCCTTTTCTTTCGTGTAAACAAGCGGAACTCTCGGCTGCTCACGACTTCCCAACAAGCATCTCTCTTTCGTTTCTCGCGGTCGAACAAAAGGAAGCTCTAAAAGTGCTCGGGAGGAAGTGTGAGAAGGGCTGGGACACTTTCCTCCGTTGACTTTTCAACAGTGAGATTTGTTACTCTTATCTGGCCTTATCAGTTTAGTTCCAAGTTAAGAATTATTATTATTAGCCTGTGTTTATCCGTTATGCGCTCAGTGTTTCTTTGTATTAATCTCGTACACTTTCTTTCTTTCATCTTTATCCCTTTCTCTTCTCTACGATGATGAAAGAGCGTAGTGGAACGTACAAAGCCTGTATGGATAAGAGAGGGAGACAAAAATGGAGAAACGCGAATGAAGGAAGAGAGAAAGAGAGAGAGAGAGAGAGAGAGAGAGAAGTCGCATAATACGTTCGCTATATTCGAGCGGAGGGCTGCACGCTTTATTTTCGATGTTAACTTCGTCACCGACCGTACTCGACGAGGGTCGTCGACCCAATGAGAGAGAATGAAAGAGAAAGAGAGAAAAGAGGCGAGAACTGCATCAGCATTGCGCCAAGTAACGAGCCCGAGGTGATTTAAGCGGTGGCTAATGACTTTTCGCTCGCGCTAAAACTTCGTCGCTTCGCGCTCGCCATAATATCGGTCCGCCGTTGAATTAGCCGTATTTTAATCGTTACGACAAGACTCGATGAACGTGGCTGAACGTGTCCATCGCTCGTCGACTAATAATGAATTTCTGATAGGGTGATGCATGTGGGATGCGTTTATATGGTAGCACGATTATCGTTGACAGGATTAATCATATTTTCCTTTATGGATAATCGAATCAAACGTTTAGCGAACGCGACGTGTGTTTTAAATCGATCTGGTTAATCATCGAGTGATCCTGTTTGTTATAATTATATTATATAAGGCAAAACAAAAATATTCAACAATTTCTTAAAAGCGACCGAATGATCCTTTCTGTTATAATTACGTTGCGTAATGAAAAATAAAAACTGAACAATTTGATCGAGTGTTCCTGCCTATTGCAATTATGTCGTATAATGACAATCATTTAAAAATTTTTTCAAAGCTATCAAATGATCGTATTATAATCTATTATAATTACGCAATATAATGAACAAAATCTTTCAACAATATCTTTAAAGCGACACGCGCATACGGGAACGAAGGTAACGATCGAAACGCCTATTAATTACGTGAGCATTGGTATTTAAAAAAACTGAAAAGCCGTCACACAATACCCTATAAGCGTGTGCGCGTTACGCCTACACGAAAGTAGGCTTAATCGATCGGCACACATTGGAAGCAAAAGGGAAAACCGTTAAACTCGCGCCCGTTCGCCCGCACGAAACGATTTCGAGCAACAATCGGAAGTGGAAGGCGATTCTAACAGGAGGGCCCTTTCATCGTCTATTTCCTTGTTTTCACGCGCGGGTGTTCCACCATCAGCAGCGGCGGACGACGTAACGTAAAGCTCGCGATGCGTAACGCCCTTTTTTTCTCTTTCTCTGTCTCTCTTTCTCTCTTTCTCTCTCCCGCACTCGCTTATGCACGCGTCGTGTCGCCTAGAGTGTGTACTAGACCGGAGAGCGAGTTTCTAGCGGTGCCACGCGAGTAGACACGTGAAAACAGACCCTATTATTAGGAACGATGGAATTCGTGACAAAGGGAGGAGGAGGAGGAGGAGGTAGAAGAAAACCCAATGAACGATGCTCGTTGCCGGCGGGCCCTTTTCCAGCTTGTGGTTTATTCTTCCCTTTCGAAAAATTTCTTTTCAGAATATCCGGTCTTCCACCCCCGACGTCTTCACCGAACGCTTTTCACGAATCTTTTTGACAAAGGAAGAAGGATCGACGGACGCGTTGAATCGGAAGAGAAATCGTGGATTCTCTCCTGAGTACGTTTGTATGTATAATACAAGACTCCTTTTGCAAAAAAGAAGATCTTTTCGTTTCTTTATTTTTCACAGTAAAAAAAGATATAATTTACGTTGCACTTGTTGCAAATGATCTAGACTATCTTCCAAATTAATGATTCCAATTAAAAAGAAAAATTAAAAATAGTCTGTAAGTCGTCGAGCTTTCTTCGAAAGAATGCAAAAGTCATCGACTTGGGATACGAGGAATCGAGAAAAAAAAGTAACGCATCTTCGATTTCCCCGAAGTTCACAGACAGCTTCCGTCGCGCGAGCGTGTAACGAGTCGTGCTTCGATGATTAGCTCGATCGTTAACGAGCTTAGAATAAGCGAATGCGCCAGTGAGCGATATAGAAAGGGAGAGACAGAGGGAGAGAGAAGGGGATCTCTCGTCGCGACGGCTATGCGAATCAAGTTTTATACGTAAACGCGAGTTTGCCTACGGGCCAGTGTATGCACATACATATATAGATGCATATGTATATACATACGCGTTTTCTCTACACGTCTGCGTAAATTATGCGTGCACTTAGACCCCTGGCGATAATGCAAATGGGATCATGCTTGCCTTGCCAATGCCGGAATTCAGTAGTCGTAATAGTTCTGTGTATTATCGAGAGCGTGTCCTATCGATAGTGCTTCGAGCTATAGAAAAAAAATAAAAAACGGAAAGAGATCCTTGTGAAATGCCATAACTTGACGACTCGATGGTTGATTGTACCCTCGATCGATTTTATGAGACGTGTTTTTCATATTTTGCATATCGCATTCTCATTCGACCTTTCTCATTTTTCCACTTCTATCGATAGATTACGTAGATGAGATCACGATTGAAGAATTTCATCATCGCTCGGTTAACGCTTATCTAACTATTTTCTTTTCTCCATTCCTATTATTCTCATTGATTATTACTAATGAATGAACGTCTTGAGAAACGTTTCGCATGGATCGATAGACACATAAAATCGCGGCAATTTGGCATTCATAATCAAATAGCCTAGGCGTTAGACGACGACCGCATTCTATAAATTTCTAAAAATATTCACGACTCTCGTCGGATATAAATTCACTCTCTCGTTAAATCGGCTCGCACTTTGATCTTGGCAAAGTTTTATACTACTAATAATAAATACTTGGAAAAGAAAAATAGCAGGTGGTCGTCGGGCGTAGTCGGATCTACGAAGAGAAAGATGAAGAAGAATGAGCGAAAGGTGAAACGCTGGCTTTTTTAACTTCCGTCGAAGTTAAAAGGGTAATCGAACTTTATGGAAATGGGAACGGTAACGAGCACTTTGTGCCGGTGCTCGTTCAACGATCCACCCCCATATTTCGAGGCGTAATATCCGTCGGCTTCCGAACACGCTGAAATTTAGCGGGAAACGGCTGGGATTAAAAAGGGAAGAACGCACCCTTATTTTCTGGCCTGCTCCCTCCTGCGATACGTTGAAAATGATTAGACAGGTGGCAACGAACGACAACGGGAGGCCACTGTTTCGTTCATAAAGATCGTTCTTATCCGAGCATGGCACCGATATACATACATATGTATATCGTACACACGTATATACCTATACTTCGTCTATACTTAAAACGCGGAAAAGAAAATCTACGAGACCTTGCTCTATTAATACCTATGTAAGATATTAAGTCGAGAGCCCGTACGCACGCGAGCCCTAATTTCCATTAAACCTACGGAACGAGTGCTCGTGAAACTCGGCTTATCTCGTGCCGATAGTGATAACGTTTATCACCGGCGTGTTCCTCTCCTCTAAGGATCGATGGAGGCTCGTTCGAATGATAAAGCCGCGTTTCGACGTTCAGCATCCCTTTAAAACTCGCTTAACTCGTGACGCACGCGATCGACTCTCGTCTCTTTGCTCGTGGCTTCCATTAAATTTCGCGGAAGGTAAGCGTGGGCCAACGATAAAAATTCCACGTGCTCCTCGACGGTCTCTCGTCTTCGCGTGCGTTGGTATCTATCGATCTCGCGCGTCTCGAAAAGTATCCTATTAATATTTATGAAAATATCACGAAAGAGTTTACAGCTCGAAGGAAAGAGTGTCCTTATTTCTTCATTTTACGATCCTTACCGACGATACCGTTTACATACACGGCATACACCGCTCGCGCCTCGTGTCCGGTTAACACGCTCGCTTAATAAAACTTTTCGCGAACGATCGAGCGGCTCTTAATTCGCGGCTGACATAATTTTCCCCGACCCAGAAACCGCTGAAATATTCAACGTACCGGCGCCCTCTTTTCTCGCGCCTATGTCACCATTTTCCAACGATCGGCCGGACACGATACGTGTTCGAGGTACCTAATTGCGACCAACACGAACCCCATTCCTCGAAGAACGAAGAGAATTTATCGGAATCTCGTACGAGTTCCATGACGAAATTGTACCAAACGTGATACGACGATGACGTAGATGTTTTCCCTCGTTGGAGTTAACAAACAATTCGGTCGGACGCGAAATAAAAGGAATCGAATAATTTCTTGGAAAAAGTGCGAAAGCGATGCACGTATCGAAAGGATTCGACGTCATCGTGTCGAACTATCGCGCGTACGATCGCAACACGCGCGTGCTCGCGCTCACAGCCTGCTCGGTATTCCACGGGTGATCTATCGTCTACGCCTAAAAATTCATCTATGCGTCCAACGTGTGCTCGTGCACGTGAGAGAGAGAGAGACAGAGAGAGAGAGAGAGAGAGAGAGAAGGTTGGAATGCCGCGGGCAGTTCAACGGCCTACGGTGTCTTCGGCTTCTCGTGATCCCCGCTCGTGTATCGCATCCTCCTGCTGCACCACGTCGACTTGGATATAATGCCAGCACTGTCGCCAAACCGTTCGAGATTCTCCCTGCCACGGAACTCTGCCTAACGTTAAAACCACAAGAACGGAGATGGCTAGGCCGATCGGAAAACGAGCATCGATCGTCGCTCTCTCGTGATTTATCTCGAACACGAGTGTTCAATTACGAGATTCGTGATGTCATCTTATCGTCAATCTCAAAAGCCTCGGGAAGACAACGAAGATGGTATCGCCTCCAATACTTCGACTAACTGCGGCTCTCTTTTCCATGGATTTTTAATATCACGTTATTTATTCATTCGTTCCTGAACTTGTCGCGGTCTTCGTGTTCGTCCATCTTCGACGAGACTCTTTTGGCTGGACAGCTCGTTAATCGTGACAAAGTTTAATGAGCCGAATAAAGCTCACGACATTATTCACGAGACAATTCGATAGCCCGTTACAGGCGTGTGCTCGTCATAATAATTACGGACGGCGCCTAGGCATAAAAGTCGATAGGCATAACGGGTATGCGTAACAAAATTTCAAAAGTACCGACGAGGAATTTGAATGATGAGTCGTTTTATGTATAAAAAGGCATTTCGTGATAGAAATCTCATAATCCTATCGTTAAAACGGACAAACGATGAGTAAACAAATCTGTATAAAAGAAGGTATAAATGAACGAGACGGAAGAATTACCGAATGGCAGCGACGAGGTGTAAAATTGAAAAAAGAGAAAGATACCGGTCTGTTCCGTTGACACAAACCGTGCCAGATGTTCGAAGAGCCTACGAAGAAGTTGCTGGGTCTAAGAAAGGCCTAAGAAAGCTCGTGCATTCTTCGAACAGGTGTTTGGACGGGTCGAGCATCGCACGGCTCTGTCTATACCTGTGTTCAGTCCTTATACCGCATCCATGCTTGGTCCACGGTGCTACCACCTCTAATTAATTGTCGCAGGACGATCGCAAGGAGACTCGTTGCTTCTGGTTTTCCGAATCGTACACGAAAGTACACGGCTACCTGTTGAATCGACCGTTAGCTCTCTCCGCGTTTTCTTTCCCCCTGAGTTTCGAGGGAGCGACCGAATTATTAATTAGAGGCTTGATTAAAGATAACCGATAATAAAGCCACTCGTTTCCTACAAATATATAAAGCTTCTTTTCAATTTGATTTCCCCGTCTCTTTCTAATCCTTTCATAACTCGCCATCAACGATCGTTCTAATTGAACAACCGTGCTTCCTGTCGTAAATGAAAAAAGGATGGGAGGGGGGCTCTTTATGAAGAGCACGTGACGCTCGCCAGCAGTACGTAAAAGGACGCCGGTCATCTCGGCGGCTTTCGACCCAGAATCTTGCAACGGAATGTACGTCGACCCGAAGCCCTTCCCCGGTGCGTGACTCCTCTACATATTGCACAACCGAGCAGAAACTACAATAAGCACGAGCCTGAAATTCCATCCTCTCGATCTGCCGCGAAACGTTTCTACACTCGGTCGTGCATACTGGATCACGCGGAAAGTACTCACCTAATGGCCGGTTGTTCGCCAAACTACACAATGCGGCTACGCTAAAAAGAAATCGAGAAACTTGAACGAACGTTTCCGAGATTGTGAGTCACGCTAAGATAAACGGTGGTCGAACGGTTAAACGTCAATTTTAATAACCGAGTATTCGATTCTTTAACCCTAGATATCTAAACATTCGTCTAATAATCTACAAGCTATTACCACTTTCACGAATTCGACACGCTTTCGGCTTTTCTATTTTTTAATTAAGAACCGACGATATATCTTTTAACTACTGCTACTTCGTTTTTAATAAATAAAAGAGATATAACAAATACAAATTCGTTTAATTCGTAGTCTATGAGTCGAATGATTACCGATAGAGTAACACTGATTTAACTTTCATAATTTAGAGGTAATTGCGAAGTTAACACGGTCGATATTTCCCGAGCAGATAGTCCTACAAAATTAAAATCAATTTCATCAACGCCATTAATACAATCAACTTCCCTCCATCTTTCTTACATGATTCAACGCACTTGTCACAAACGAACCATTGTGACGTTGTACGCGCGAAGCGGATCTAAACGACATTAGTTTTTCGCAATAGATACATGGGAAAGATATTCCCATTCGTTGCCGGCGATTCGAGTAAATACATTGCCGACAAACCGTGCGTAACATACGGGTAATTAAGTCCAAGAGCGCAGCCTCGAGCGCGATCTCTGACCTATTTAAAAAAACACGACAATGCGACACAATACGGTGCACCCTCCTCCAACACGAATTTTCGAACGGACGATAAATAAAAAACGCCGGCTTCCTGAGAAGTCAAAGTCGTAATAAATCGCGGGAGGTTTTCTACCGCGGGAAGCTAATTAATTCTCTGCATGACGTGACACACACATACAGAGAAAGAGAGACACAGGCACAAACGCACAGCGGCAGTAACAATAAATTCCTTAGCACGTGAGTAAACGAAAAGGACTGCCTGTCAACGGACGTCGGTGATGCAGCAGCCAGCTCGCCCCTTCTTTCTTCTTTTTCTTGCTTCTAGTAGTCTGTTTTAACGATCCCCCCCCCCTCGCGCGTTCTGCTTTTGACTTAACGGGAAAACATCCCCCATTTTTTCCTAGCGCGTTCTAACAAACTTCCGAGATTAGGGTTAACCCCTCGGAAACGTTGTCGCGAGACCGTTAAAACTGGCAGTTTACAATCAACGACAGAGAACCCGGCGCGTCTCGCGGTGTCGTAAAGATAACGCCTTTCGAGGTGTCGCGTTCACGACGGAGTTAGGGTGAGTGAGTGAGATAGAAAGAGAGAGAGAGAGAGAGAGAGAGAGAGAGAAAAGAAAAGAGAGTGGAAATGTCTTCTGGGTCGGCGTCGAATATGAAAGGAGAAAAGAACAAATCGTTACTAATGTACCTGCCAGTCGAAGGATCCCCAGGACGATAGATCTTCCATCCTTTTTATCTCTATCTCTCTCTTTCCCTCTCGCAAAGGAAAGAGACCACACGTTCGAAGGTATCCGAAGGATTCGAAAAATCGCATCGACCATACCAAGTGAACTGTCACGATGAAAAAGTAGTAGTTCACGGTAGTAATGTGCCTCCGATAAGATCGCCTTCCTTCGAGGCCATTGTTTAACCCCATCGTCGATCTTGCGGTGCTAAGAATGCCACGAGGGAGAAAAGAATGACGAGAGAAGGATCGTTAAAGCGAGAGAGAGAGAGAGAGACAGAGAGAAACAACTGACAAGGATCTCCTGCCGAGATTCCGAATCGTAAGGATTTACACTGCGATACATAGAACGCAATATACCGAAGATCGATCATTACGAAAGAACTTTGTCATATCTCCATGATAATCGGTCGATGCTGTATACGGTGTCCGGTTATGCGAGCGTCATTGACAATCCGATCGTTTCTGTCTCCGTCTAGAATCGGAAGTGACAGAAACGGCGCGAAGAGTGCAGGTGACCGGAGGCAAGGCGAGATTTAGTCGCAGCTTGCTTAGTCGCGCTAACTCGCGAATCCTTGAATATGCATGACTACCAATTTCGCGCGTGATCATCTCCGGAAGGCAGCGGGATCGCGAAGGTTGCATATTCATCGAGGAGAGACTTCGAGTCAAGGCGCGTCTCTTTTAGATGGACGAACGAAGACGACCGAAGACAAACGAAGATGGAGATAGGAGAGAGGATAATAAAGAGAAGCCACCACGCTCGAGGAATACCTCGAAGGATCGGACAACGGTTTCCCCTGTATCTTCCGCGTCTCATTGCGAAAAGTAGCCTTTGAATATTATCGAGCCTCTCCTACGGTGGCCATCGCTTTAATCGCGCTTCCTAGAACGCCACCAGCATATTAGCTTTCCGCGAGCTTCCACGTAGGAATGGACGCACAATGCGAGGTTACTTCGACGAGCACTGTGTTTTCCTTTGTTAACGCAACTTTTCGAGCTCGCGTTCCTAACGGTTAAGTATCGTTTGGTGCTTGCTTGATTATTCCTGCAGAATTAGTAGGTATGCTATTTTCTTTTCCTCCCCCTTCCGTCCGTACTTTCTTGCAGTTCCGCAATTCCGAGACCACGAAGGAGCTACAAAATTCCATTTACCAAAGTCCCGTTAAACTTTAATCGCGAGTGTCTCCCTCGAGTTCTACCGAAAGAAGCAAGTTTCGAAAAATTCATCAACCCTCTCTCCGAACCATTTCGCTTCCTCTTTCCTTTCTACCTTTCACCGAAAGACAGCCGTCGAACGAGTTAAATCGCACCTATTAATCGTACCCGCCCGATACGCCGTCTTTCCCTCTATCTCTATCTCCCTCTCGCATTCACATATACACTTCGGCTTATTTCTTTCACCGATAATGGCGTGTTCGAGGAGAGAAAGACGATCTATCGATCGCTTGGGCAATTTCTCGAGTAAGCAGCCGAGCTCTGCAAGACCTCGAAGCTCGTTCGTGTAATCATAGTAATTTTCTGGTGTCGACTGCCGATGCTACGCTTTTTATCTCTGTCGTAGGAGCGTAGCTTTTTAACGAACCAAGTGGAATCCAGAGATCGCCGTCGCGCATATGCACCGGCTGCTGTGCTTCTGCTCCCGCTGGTGTATCGAGACGAACAAGAAGGGAGCTGGAGGGGAAAAGAATGACTCGGAACGAAAGGAAGGAGTGGAACGATAACGTCGTTGCCAAGCTCTACTCTGTTTACAAAAGCGGTAGTACCGAGAACTTGGTATACGCCTTCTCGAAAAAGAAGCTTTGAAATTTGTCTCTACTAGAACAAGAGGGGGGGAATAAGAATACTCGGAATTATAAAGAACGGTAGAGAGTGGTCTAAAGTTTTTTTTCTACAAATAAACAATGTTCCGTTTTGTTTAATATAGTCCATAATCGGTCGGTAAAACAGTTTTTTGAAATTTAATACATCGTATAAATATGAAGATTTATGTTTGTGAATAACGTCGGTTCTCGACGGTTCAGACACACCATTGTGGTCCAGAGACGAAGCTCGTAATAGGACTTGTACCCACTGTGGGATTCGCACTTGCAGTTTTACGCGTGTTCGCGGTTCGCGGTCGGGTCACGCTTTCCTTCTACGAGCGAAATTGCTTTCCTGGTGCCTGAATACATTGTCTCTTTACTCCTTTCTCTCTCACTCTCCTTCTTGTACATGGGCGTGCTTGTCTCGCGATAAATAATCCCTCGAACAATGGAGACTCGAGGTAAAGGCTTATTGGGACAATGGGATCCTCCGTGTCGGTATTAGCATCCACGGCATGCCGAACGTCAAATCTCAATTTCTAATGATAAATGCGAGCCGCTCGGTTTCACGAATACCAGCGGCGCGGTGGATACTCCCTTTGGAAGAACGTCAAAAACGTGAGTGCGTGCGTGCGTGCGCGGAAGGAAAGTAAAATAGTGTACAGCTCCGTAAGCTTCACAAACGAGCTTAATTAAGCTTTCGAAGCTCGTCCTCGGGAGAGTTAGCGTGACTAGAAGATTCCTTTTCTATAATTCTATAGCTGAGAAAGAGGCGCGCCTTTTGAGAAAGGTGCTTCGAGCGTCAAGTTGGCACATTTGCGACAATCACGCGATGCGAGTTCTATTATTTCCTCTATATTTAAACCAATATTGTTTTAACACAATACTTATCGATCGATAAGCTTTTTACAGCAATTGGTTCACGACCGGAAAATTATAAATTGGCGTTCTATAAATTCTAATATTAATTTTAAAGGGTTAACAATCTACAAGAGTAACGATGTATTACGTTTATTTTATTTCACACATTTCTATAGTTAAAACCCTCCGGATTATTATCGAAAAATTCAAGCTTAAACAAACACGTCTGTTACACGTATCCACTTAATTCACAGCCGGCAAGTAATGTCTTAATAAAAATAACGTTTCTATACCGTTTAAATGAAACTGATTGATCCGATTAAAACTGGAACGATCGATCTTTATTTGTTTTAGTACCAAGTTAGTCCACCTGTAACGAAATCAATGACACCATACTCTAAATTTAGGAAAAGATAAGAGAGCGTAAATCGTATGTTGCATCTGGATGCGTCATCCGAGCAAAACGGACAAGCACCGTTCCATCTGTCTCTTTCTCTTTCTCCTCCTCTCGTAACAATGATGACCGGTTGGCTCGCATCTCTATGACACGAATTCCACGACGTGGTCGAAGCGCGAATCACCGTTTTACTCGATTGCATAACGTCTAAGAAACAGAACGTAGTGGTGGATCGAAGTAACCTAAGCGTGTAAACGTCTCTCTCTCTC
>JAIFRP010000031.1:6441318-6458807 GCA_032403825.1 Odynerus spinipes | reverse complement strand
CTCTCTCTCTCTTTCTCTCTCCTTTCAAAATGAACGGACGAGTTCATCGTAGAAACCACTCTCACGTGCGTCTTAATCGGGTTGCCGATCCTGACATAATCGTTACGATCTACGCGATCAGCCGGTTACATTAAACTACGTATTACTGTACGTACAAGATACATATGTGTGTATATATGTAATATATAGGAAGAAGTAACGGGTTAACTCGCACGGTTTAGCTCGGGGCAAAAAAGGAGCGATTAATCAGTCTCTGCGAAAGATTTTCAAAGAGGTGAAGAAGTAAGTAGAGATGTGGTGGGGATAAAAGACGAAGATCCTCTCGGCGATTCCGTGAAAGCGAAAGGAACGCCGTTCGACGGTTAGCTAGACTTTCGCGGAATACCGAGGGCGCGTTTAAGCGATTAATCCTGCGATGAATATTAAATTTCACGCTGTACCACCGGCCGAGAAAGAGAGAAAGAGAAAGAGAAAGGGAAAGAGAGAAAGAGATAGAGAGAGAGAGAGAGCAGTTCAGACGATGCATGCAAGAAGCCGTTATCTTCCAGACAACACGATGCATCGTGCTGACGATGCACACGTCAGCTTCCTCCGATCCGTGATAATCAAGGCAAACAAGCGTCGCGACGAGAACCCCCGAAAGAGTTGATAGCCCTTTTCTCCTTTCCCCCTTTCTTTTCTCCTTTTTTCATTTCTACCTTGAGAAAGAAGAAAGAAAGAAGAAGAAGGGCCCAAAAGCCACACGCTCGTATCTCTTCTCCCGCCTCGTGTTTGTGAGCTCCGTGTGTCTCCTCGGTACACAACACTGCATTTTTCATTCGGTCGTAAACTTCGAGCCACGGGGACGACATTTTTTCCTTACCCCACCCACCCTCGCTTGCTTTATCTACCGTGTGCATTCTTCTTAACTCACCCGTTGCATTATCCAAAAGTATCTCTCAGCGTGATTCCATTTTTTTCTATGAAAATGTGTTGGAAGAAACGTCGCGAGAGTGTCGAATATATAAGAATCGTAAGGATCGTAAGGATCGTAAAGAACGCAGCGTACGCGTGAACAGAAAAGAATATTTTACTCGACACTGTAATCAACACGTCCAACGTAAATCAATTAGCGAAGTAAAGAGACAAGGTGGCCTTCTGAGCTTTGCGATAAGTATTCGCTCTCCGCGTTTTCCGAGTGGAGAAAAATGAATTTTCTTGACAAGGAAAAACAACCTTTCAAGAATAATGTTACCTGTTACATTATTTACAGGAGTCGAAGAATGCACGAGTGGTCGAGGAACGTTCATGAATGCGACGCTTGTAGCCTTTGCTCGGCAAACGAATTCTTTCCCTCTATATCTTTCTCTCTCTCTCTCTCTCTCTCTCTCTCTCTCTCTCCCTCTCTTTAGCCTCGAGATAAGATCTCCCCGCTCGGCAAGTGTTACCAGCGCGCATCGACGTAATGAAAGATCTCTGAAAGGAGCCTCCCCCTGTCTCTCTCGCGAGCCATCATCACCAGGAATATTATGAGAAGAGGCTTCGAAACTCTCGCTTCGAAATACTCACGTCGATGTTAACCCCGTTAACTGCTTCGCGAACGAACGCGATCTTGAGCTTTATCGCGATCAGAGGGCCTTTTGTTCGCGAGTAAGAGGAGAAAAAAGGAATTTGGTTAATCCCGGATTAAAGTCGCGACAAGTAACGAACGAGATGATGCTGTGTGCTTTATCTCTCTTAACTTGGCCTTGGACCACCCACGTGAATCGCCGATCGAGTTATCCCAAGTATATCGAAGTGAATCACGCGAACGTGACGCGAGCGAGAGCGTCTGCGAGCGGTCTATCGCTCGAAAAGAGAAGGAGGAATTTAATAAGAGTGGTGGAAGAGTAAAATTGGCGGACAGGCAGGCTGCTAAAGTCAACGTTACGTTCGTTTCGGATTCCGTCCGATAGCGGTGTGTCTTTTAGCTCTTTCCGAGGCACAAGAAGCAATTTATACTTAATTAGTGAGAGTGGCAATAAGAGCACAGTAGTCAGTGTTGTGTCTTGCCCGGGCCACTCTCTCTCTCTCTCTCTCTCTCTCTCTCTCTCTCTCTTCCTCTCTCTCACGCAAGACGATCCCTCGCCATTTGTGCCGAGCACGAAGCATGATGTGCGTCAAATCACATGTTAAGGGACACTCTGATTAACTGCCAGACGCGCGATCGTCTCGATTCATGAATGAAACTTTCTCAACTGTGTCTCGCTTACGCACTGCGTTTCACCTAGTTTATACGATCATTCTAGAAACGCGTATGAATCGAGAGACAACGTTGGAATTCACTGAAAAAAATTGCAACGAAGAGTACGATCATTTTGAAGTATAATATTCCCCAACGAGTCTCGTTTCATCGATCGACCGACAAAAGCTCGCGATAAAGACCTCTCACCAGAGAGATAATTCCCTCTCGTGATATTTGTCACGCTGCAACATCCAACGCGGCTATCATCCGATCTCTAATCGAAGGAGACGCGGCATAGCATGCATGGAGTAACCTCCGCTTTCACCGAACTCTCTCTTCGAACCCTGTCGAAGGTCATCCTCGGAAAGTCGCTCATGGCCGACCTTAATTCGCGAGTCGCCTCTGGAAAATTGAAACCTTCTGGCTATCGCCGGAGAGGAATATTTATAATTAACGTCACATTGTATGCAGCGGCACGAATTTCATTTGCCATTTGCATGAAGCCACAAAGAGGAGCACGAATCGGAACGGGAAGACTCGTAACGCGGATTTCATTCCTTTTCTTTGTCTTCTCTCTCTCTCTCTCTCTCTCTCTCTCTCTCTCTCTCTCTCTTCGGTTCCCTTCTTCCTCTTCGAGAGCGTATTTATAGACGAACGGAGGAACGGAAAACGCGTTTCTCGCACGAGGGAGAGCCTCTCCGTGTTCCTCGTACTCGGTGAATTAATAACTGTCAGGGAAAGCGATGAAAGTGAGACGACTTGGCTGATAGCCGGTGATATCTTTGCGTTCGAACGAACGCACGGATTCGTCAAGGGCGCAACGATAAGAGAAGAAGAGAATAGAGCCACGATTATGATTGGTTTCTCTTCTCACCCCTTCACATCGTCGAATTGCCGATCATTTCGTTCGAGTTCATTCATTATTTTCCGTTATCGCCGAGGAAGGCGCCGAGTCTAATAATAAAATGTAAATTAGTCGCAATATTATTCTCATTGTCCATGCAATTTCTACAATACTTGTTCAAGCTACACGTTTCGTGATGGAAATGAAATTGATCGATTTTTAAGCGGGAGGCGAGTAAAACGATTAATACGTTGACTGTCACGCCAGATTTGCACAATGCTCTCAGGGAGACACAAGAGAATTCAATAGAATACATTGTACTTAATTTTTGTAATATTCTATACAACGTTTTAATAAAAATCTTTAATCGTTTAATAGTACATTTTTATTTAATAATATTGTTTATTTAGCCATCTTCATTTTATTCTATTATTCTAAACATTTCAGACGCTCCGATCATCGATGATCACCATGGTCTCATCAAGAAAACAATCTCCGGTCATACGTGACCAACGTGTCAGTCAACGTGTTAAGCAAATATTATTACGAATGTGTGTTTTTGTTCATTCGCGCGTTGAAAAAGCTAATATACGATAACGCGAGAGAACGGAGCTTGGGTAGTCACTGCTGTTGATCATTGTTCCAACTCCACACTCTTATCTATTTTATTGCAAACGAAAGTGATCGATAACGATCGACTTTGTTATATAGCAACTTCGATACGATTCCAGTGAAGTTATACCAACTGAAGTTCTCATGCAATCAGGAGACACCACATTCACGGACGTTCGGTTCGAAGGACTCGGTTAAAAATCTGACTCGCACGAGTCAGCTTCGTGTCGGGACTCCGAGCTTTTTTCTCTTGTCCTCCTCTTCTTCTTAGCAGGCACCACGGTACAGCACAGCACCACGTGCGGGTGCTGGCAGAACCCTGGACCTTGATGGGCTTGGCAACCATGGCAACCATGCTACGAAGGCTGCTAAGGCTGCTTGCTAAGGCTGCCGCGTTGTGCCTCGAGGTGAACGAACACGCGAATGCAAAGGAGCTGCTCGCTGGCTGCTCTCTTGCTAGTTTCATGGTCCTTGAACTAGGGTTGAAGGCGGTCTGGTGGACAGGCAGAGAGACAGAAAGAGAGAGAAAGAGAGATAGAGACTAGCATGAAGCCATGACGACACTTATTTTTGCAAAATAACGCTCTCTCATGCGCGCGAGCGCGTCCACCTTCGACAAACGCGACCAATGCTCTTGCTTTTGCTCCCTTCGATGGCCTTGAACTTGACAACCTTGCCCCTCGCGACGGAACTGCACCGGGCCCATACACCGACCGTCAAGAAAAATGCAATCGCCACAGGGATCACAAAGAACGCTCGTAACTCCGTTGATGAAGCGAAGAACATGTTTACCCTTTCGCGAGATCATCTCAAACAATAAGTACCTATGTAGTATGATAAACAACGCGGCTTGGTATTCGCTAAAATTATTTTTTTTAAATTAATTTGTAATTCAGAGCGAAGTTTCGCATTTGCATAAAAATGATTCATCCCACAAGGAACACGTAGGAGACACTCTTCCTGATCACGCTTCTTCGCGATTCAAGCACAAAAGACAAGTCTATTGTAAGAACTTCCTAATGGAAGGGAGCCGAGCCGTCACGTACGTACGCGCGTCGTCTATTAATCAGAAAGTTCCGCGACGCGCGTCTTTTCTATTTGTTTTCAAAATCAGTCGGCACAGCCTATGCGTTTACTGTTTTAAGAAGGAGGAAGTTTCCCCACGGCGAAGAGCGACGCGTTTACACGATCGTTTCGTCAGCGCGAGACGATCCGGTTTTCTCTCTCTCTCTTTCTCTCGATAGCTAGAGAGATTCTGGATCGCGCGTTGGTCTCATCGTTCGTGAGCGTGGAAAAAAGGGTGCCCCGAATTCGTAGGGTTGCGCCAGACGACGGCACTTCGATATATCCGGTTTCGATAGCTCATCCTTGACACGATGCGTAAGAAAGAAAGAGATAGAGAAAGTAACCTTCGATCTGATCGTCTCGTCTACGAGACGAAACGTCATCGTCTCGTTTCTTGAGAAAAAGGGAGGAAAAAACTAGACACTTCAAAAGTTTATCGCAACTATTTTTGAACCCCTTTACGCTAAGAACTAATAAGAAAAAAGGAGAAAAAAATCAATAGAAGAGGCTTTCCAAGACGTTCCCCTTATCGCGATCAATCAATTACTTCTATCACCGTTCGCCGATTAACGCGACCGTTCCCACTTTCGAGGTTTCTCGTCTCGAGCGAAACTAAGAAGAAGATCGTTCCTTAACGAGCGCATCGCGATCGTTTAACACACGGGGCACGCCTTTTTTCGTCCGCGAGAACGTCGCGAGAAAAAGCGACCTAAAAACTTATCTCTAATAATGCATGACTCACGAGTTCCATGAGATCCATTCACTTATCTCGTCTCGACGCGATCTACTCTCTCCCAAGAAAGAAAGAGAGAGAGAGAGAGAGAGAGAGACGCAAAACGCGCAAAGATGTATCCGAGCACGCTCGATCCCAACCCTCTAACGATTAAGGGCACTTAGGCCGTTCCTCTTTCTTTCTTTCCTTCTTCGCCAGTTGCCGTTAATCAAACGATGTATATAAAGCCGACGATGCGATTATTGGCTGGTGCGTAGTTATTGACAGAATTCTTATTAATTTTAATTAACGTCGATTTAGGATAGTAAACAATTCATTTTTTAAATAAATCTCTTCGATATTATTTATATTGTATGGAAATAATTGAGGCAAATAACGATCCAATCCTCTTTAAGCAGTTTTCACTGGTTCTGCTTGAAGAAAGAGAGAGAAACAGAGAGAGCATACCATGCCTTTCGAAGTTTCCAAAGCACGATCGAACGTTAAGATCTTGAACACGCTCGAACGCTCGCGGGAGAAAACGTGAAATGACAAGGCATTGTGCAATTCCATAAAGTTCCAACAAGCAAGTACGATCGGACATTCCGGTCCATTCTACCGCGAGAAGAAAGTAAACGCGATGGAGTAGTCAATAACGAATATATAGGGTGTCTCTAAAAGGATGTAACGCGTTCTTATTTTTATAATCACCCTGTACGCGTATACAGGTGTCATTATCACGCCATTTTCCCGGTATACAATTTCAAACGTCAAGAAAGAAAATTAATCGTCACCCCAGCCGTCGTCGCGTCTACAAATAATAATGATAATAATAATCATAACGCGAACGATCGTCTCAGCGGGTAATAATTATCGCGGAAAAAGGGACCAGGGAAAATCCAGCAAAAGCGATACTACGAAACGTGCGTTTACTGGCCGGTGGATATTAATTAAGCCACGTCGTACGCTTTGCGGGGCATCGAACGGTTGACTGCTCTTGTCTCCTCGGATAATGCCCGTGTTTATTGCGATATTGATTCGTTAGTGTCGCCGGGTTATGAGCGAACGCGCGATCAACTCCGGAGGAGATATCTACTGTCCCATAAATGCTTCTTCTTCGACTTTATCCGTAAACAAACGATACGAGATATTCCCTCGATTCTTTTCCGCGTTTCTCTGGATCGTTCGAGGAAGGAAAACTCGATGCAAGACTTACGAGACTTATCGTCGATGTAACATGAGTGTTACGTAATCATCTACGAATCTGCCGAAGTTTATCATGTTTTTTTTTGTTTCTAATGGAACAGAGAGAGAGAGAGAGAGAGAGAGAGAGAAGGAGAGAGCAAGAGTGACAGATAAAAATACATTATCGTTCCAACGAGATTAGAATAATTTCAAATGATATTTTTCTTGCCCACGACGATGATATCATATCCTTCGAATACTCATTGGTACCGACAACTCTTTTCCGAACGTGTCTACACAGTATTCGTCTCAACAGGCACATACATACGTCTATGTACCCACATGACATCATCGTCTATGGCGAGACCAGGGAAGATTTGTACGCTCCATTTGATCGCTAACGTCGCGGCTTTCGAGAATAGATTTGTTTTTAGAAGCTCCCCTAACGAGACGGCAACCCGACACTCTTGACCATTCGAAAGGAGAATTTTACTTCCCGAGGCTTCGCGCTGGATCCATCCGTCCGTCCATCGATCCTCGTCGATCATCGCTAATAAGGAAAGCTTTCTATTTGCGGTCATACAACGAGAAGCCTATCGTGTCTCGAGACGGGAAAGCGAGGGAACGGCGACGGAGTTCAACGAGACGATCTCGCGAGAGAGCTAGTCACTAAACGCCGGAGGAGGAACGATAGGATTTCGGGCAAAAAAGGAGCGTGACGCTTTCGAACGCTGCCTTGCAGATGGTCCAGCCGGAGTGACGTCACCTTCTATAAACTTGACGACTTTTGTCGGGGAAGAGGCGTTTTATTTTTCGCTCGGCGAGTCCCGTCGAGCGAGCCTCGACATCGAAATTTTAACATCCAAAGAAATTCAACGCGACGACGAGATTTAGATAACGCGGTATCTAGGTCGATCTCATCGTAATCGTAAACTAATGCGAAACGCTTCGCTTCACTTCCGTTCTTTCTTATCCGCCTTTTCCTCTGACGTAACGATCGCGTACGGTAAAAATGAGCATAATGAAATCACCGACGATCACTGTCATAGTCATCACCCCCGCGTTGCTTATCCGTCGACATCTCATGGCCGTCACGGTGATTCGAACACACCGCGAAAAATGTTGATCTCACTTTCGTAACACCCGCAGTACGCCAGACTGGACTCGATTTTCTTGAGAAAACGGTGTGCACGACGAATGGAACGAAATACGAATCGAATTTACCGAAGTGGGCCACCGTTGAAGTAACCGATCGTGTAACATATTCCATTACTTCAACTTCGAACGTGCACAGTGATTTTCTTATCGCATAAGAAAGGTTATGAAAACTTCAATAACCGTAACAGTGTCGGCAACCGTATCGAGTTTCGATTATAATTATCGTTAGTCTCGATCATTAACATCGCTTATTCCCTTACCTACGAAGCGATCAATATTCTCACAGAATTTTCATCGGAGACGTTAACTCGCTCGCGTTTTACTTTCGCGCGGGTTTCCTTATCTCGTTCGCGCGAAGTAGCGGAGTTGTAATCGAACGCGAGTGTCGATATCCGAGGACATATTTTTCCCCGTAGGATATCGAACTAGTCGGTTCTTAAATCGTCTATAAAATGATTACGAAGCTCGAGCATTAGCGATAGGAATGTAAAAGGAACGCATGCGAAACACCTCTTTCGATCGTCGATCGCTCGAAACGTGTTGCGGTGTTTAACCCCGTCGAACCTTCTGCGATTACACGTTGAACAAGTGAGAGTGAGACAGGGATAATAAGACCGACAACTCTGATCGTTTTACCAACAACGCTATTTTTTTAATAACGCTCGCTAATCCAACATCGGCACGTAACCAATCTCTTCGAGACTTTCACGTACGTATCGTAATAGTACGACATACCGTTTATTCAATTTCACGATCTCGAACCTCGTTCGGTCGGCACTTGCCATGCGAACCTTGTTTTCCTTGAAAATTAGGAGAAATTTCGACACCGTACGCGTTCAAATTCCATACGATCCTTACTACAAAACATACTACGAAACTTGATACAAAATATTATCATAAATTTTGACCGTGATCCGTTTCAATAATCACACTCCCACGATTTTCTCGTGTCCTACTAAAAAGAAAAAAAAAAAGAAAGAAATAAGACCAAGCGGTCCCTTTGACACAAGTCAATGAAAATGTCATCCTCGTAGGAGCTTAATTAAACGAATTATGCTCGAGAAGTGTCGTCCATTTATCAGGCGCCGTGTTCTAAACAAGAGTAAGAGAAGACGACTAGTACCGTGCTATCTCGCTTTCTGGTTAAAGGGTGGGAGAGGGAGAGGTAGAGACACTTAAAGGGAGCTCGTGGTGTCTCATCTAATAACGGTACAACATCGTCAAAGCGAAGCGATACCTCACGATTTCAAAGCGCGCGCCTCCAGCCACCAATGTGCCGACATGGTATACACGGGAGAAGGCACGCTAATCGAAGTAAGAGAGAGAGAGAGAGACGGTAAGATGAAAGGATACCTCAATCGATGGTTCGATGTATCGATCTATTCGCTTCCTCTTAGATTCGACACAACATCACGTTTCCATGTTATTTTGACTATAAATTGTAAGGTGTAACGACCGCGAATATTTAATTCTGACGTACAATTTCCTTATTCCTTGAATAACACAAAATTTTCCTCATTCGAAACATTTCACGTTCGCGATTACCCAAAGATCAAAGTTATCGTGACTTCTGTTAACGGTAAGAGGACCAAGAGCAAAATATCTTTCAAATTACCGAGCATTAAAAATGACTCACTAACAGATAATATTCACCTAATGCCTCGCAAGGACGCTTATTCTGTTTTATCGCGAAAACCGAAGAAGACGTAAAAGAAAAATAATTCTGTAAAAAAAAACAAAAGTGGAACACGCGTTATGCTAAGCCGAGGCCCGTAATTTATGAAAATGGCAGTAAAAAGGAGCGAGCTCCGTGCGATAACGAGAATATAACGTGGAAACTCTTTTATTGTCGTTTCCTGAAGCACTTCAACGCTTTAGCGAGTGGCACAATACCAGAAGGAGAAACGCACGCGTTAACGCGTTCGAAGTCGAATTCTTATGGATCGTGTACGCAAGCTAGCGAGTATCGTGACCTTGTATGTGTAATTACGGACGTAAATCGAGTCGAGGCAGCGCGACGAGTCCGTAGGTTGCCCCGTTCGCGGGCAACGTTAGCAGGCAGCAGACTTTATGGAGGGCAGAGTGGTGACCCAGTAACATATGGGACGTTCCGTCGACCGTTTAGACGGACCGATAAATGAAATTTCCTACTGCCCGGACACGCTCGATACGTAGAGAGAAGAAGTTTTTGTTGGCACGCCAACGACCGTGAGTCCGGTCAATGAGTGCTGCTGACTCGATCAAAAACAACGTAGGGCCGAGAATAAACCGTCACGATTACTGTGACCGCGTCTCACGCGTCTTTCTCGGCTGGATATTTCGAATACGCGTGCGCGCGGGACTTTTGAATCCTTCGAGACGAGCACGCTTGAGATAAAGTACTAAAAGTACTATAGGAACGTACTCGAGCGTGGCTCTAATGTCAAGGACACGTCGGAGAAGGTCGGTCCATTACTCGCATAAAGACCTACGAGAGAATAGTTTATGAGCTCGCTCGAGATACGTCCTCTCCAACTCGTACGAGTGTTCCTTCGAGCATCGCGACCTAAAATCATTCTAATCCATCGTTCCCTACTCACTTGGAAACTCACGATCTTTCTCCAGAGAATCTCGAAGTATTCCCGTTTCATAGTACGCACAATCGTCGATCTTTGCGCGGAGTATCGGAAGCTAATCCTCCTCGTTAATCTCGATATAGGCCGGTAGCATTTATACTCATCGATCGAGTCCAAGAGGAACATGTTCGAATTAATTGCAATTAACTTCTCGCTATTCGTCTTCCCGCCGAACCGAACAGCGCTCGATACTCGTCGTCTCGAGAAAGGCTATCGCGGTAAGTAATTGTTTTCTTAAGACTCTCGATCCCCCTCGTTCTCCGACGAGAGCGCAAATATTCGTCCTTCGCGATCCAGCGAGATCAAACAATTTACGGTATTAATGGACGACGTGAAAAAAAGGACTGGCGCCGTATTTTATCGATTGCGATATATGTATATACACGCTCTCGCATATAATATATCCCGTTTTGCATATATATACGTATAAAGTATTTTGTAAGTAGTCAGGCACCAGTAGCCGTATATCGGGAGGCTGCTCGATAACGAAAAACCGGCTTCGCTCTATCTCGCTACCGATTCGAAGGAAGAAACGAATCTGTTACATTCGGTGAAACTTTGCTGTTGTGCATCGTTGTCAGCATGACGCAGGGGCAATTCTCGAGGTCGGCGTTAGCTGCTTATGCGCTCCTTGTAATTAGAATGAGAACACGGCGACTGAATACTCAATGAAGGGAGAAGTACTAGCCAGTAGATAAAACGAGAGAGTGTATGTGTGTGTGTGGAAGAGAGAGAGAGAGAGAGAGTGAGAGAGAGAGTCGTTAGTAGTCTGACGACTTGCCCGGTGACTGGCATTCCTTGCTGGTGGAAGTCTCCTTCTTCCTTCTCTCACGAGTCCTCTCTCTAACTTTCACGTAGAGTCAGAGAGAAGAGCAGACTAGTTTTCAGCTCCCCTCTCCCCCTTCCTGTGCTCGTGGAAAAAAGAGGGATAACGATTACCCGCTGGGGCGACACCTTCCCTCCTCGCACACAGCTAATTACATAAAACCTTTTCTCGACCCTTTTTCCTGACCGACTCCAACCAATCTGATAAACCCATTCTTCTCGTTCTTACATAGCGTGTAGATTATGTGCGTACCACCCACGCGTGGATAATTCAAATTTCTCTCGACAGTTTCCCATTGATTAAATATTTGGAGAGCGAGACGTGGAAAACTTTAAAAGGGCCTCGAAACGATCTCAATTTCGTTCCAATATAATATTACAGAAAAATAAGGGAACGGGTTATACGCGTACCGCACGAGCGAACTCTTTCGAATTTCTGACTCATCCAATTACGTAGCAATAATCGATAAGAGAACTCGATATAGACACGCATAAACAACGCGTCGACAAGCGCCTTTTAAAATATCGAACGTTACTCCTTCCGCGAGAATTTGCCAGATAATATCTGACACTGACATAATTCGTCGCACGATAATGGAGTTACGTAAGAGTGAAGTGCTCATCGATCGCCGATACGGATATACGTACGCACATACATGCATACTTTTAAAGACCAGCCTTCGAGCCTATCAAAGAGTCAAAAGCACCGAATTAAATGAACATTCGTCCTCGAGATTTTTTACATTACGCAAACAGCCGGTATTGTACGAACGGTCCTCGTGGTCGTCCAGGTGTCCGATTTTTAAGAGCTTAAAGAAAAAAGGAAAAAAAGAAAAAATACGAGCCGACGTGAATCGGTCAAGATCATCAGTGAGATTTTTCCGGACGACAGATGGCGAAGGAAAGTGGAATGCGAAGGTGGGCCGAGAGCACGGGGCTACGAAAAAAGAGAGATAGAAGTAAGTTATTACTCGAGCTTCGACGGATCACCTCGCCCGAATTCGCCGGTGTAGGTCCAACGGTCCCGATGGTGTGACGGTCGTTAAGGGACACATAACCCAGACGAAATCGATGTAGCACGAAGGATTGGTTCTTCGAAGTACCGGATGCGTGACCGGATGCGAACCGATCATTCCGTCGTCGGGCTACCTTCGGTAAAAGTTTCGTCTCTCGAGCTAATAACGAACGTAAAGGTACGTGCACACCTATGAAAGTGTGTCCGTGTATGTACGTGTGTGCGGAGGAGGAAGAGAAAGACGGGAAAGAAGTGTCGCGTGGGCCGTGAGAGCTCGTTACCCGATGCCGTTCTATCGTATCTCTTTCCGTCTCCTTTTAGACACACACACACACAAAAGACTAGTAGATGGCCGAATGGATAACGATCGGAAAGACACCGTGTCTCTGTCTCGCTCTCTCTCTCTCTCTCACTCTCTCTCACTCGACGTATGCATGCACTTTCCTTTTTCTCCCCTTTGCACCCCATCATAAAAGCGTATCGCCACTTTTTACTTATAATCTCTCGCAAACCGAGAATAACCGTACAACCCATCGACGATGAGTCATGGCGAAAGATGAAAACAAATTTAGCGCTTATGTCAGAGCAATCGTTCCTATTACTTTCGCGTGACTAATGGTACGTACCTACTGTGCACGTTGTGTAGTATATACGACACACGTACGGCTAGGACACGAGTGAACTATAAAGCGACCTATCGCACGGAAAACGATTACCAACAGGAAAACGTGTCTATTCCGCAATTCGAAACTACCGAATGGTTTCAACGACTTGGAAATTGTATCGAGGTCCCTACCGAAATAAAGACAGCATCACCCTTTCGCATACCATTAGCTAATCCCTATTTATAAGATATATTATGTCCGCAATGCTGGGAGAAACCACATGCGCTGCAACAGGCGTAAAACGCACGTCGATGATCGTCGAACGAGCCGCACATCGGGTCGGTGTTAACGCGCTCTAAAAATACTCTAAACTATCGAGATAAGTCCGAAAGTCTCGAAAGGACCGGAGCCTTCTGGTGGGCGGTTTATTAATGGAGCTCGGATTACTAGAAATCAAAATTATCGTGGGCGTGCACGATGCTGCTGGTCCGGGAGACGAGGGGTTGGCGTAGGAGTGAGTTCGATGCACCATTGTTGCCGATGATATTTAAAAAGCGAGCGATCTTGATCGGAGTCGATCGTAAATTTCGAGCGGGTACTCGGACGAGATGGAAAAGGCTAAAAAAGAAAAAGAAAAGTATGTACTCGCGTAAAATCGTATCATATTATTAGATTCAGGGAGATGTTTGTTTGAAGAGTCTCGATATCGCGTTCGGTGCCTCGAACCCTATCGCGTCATGCACGTATATAGATATGCATATATGTATATACATATAGTATATATTCAAAGCATTCCCTCATATGCCCGGCTCCTTGCAAATAAACCGATGCTCGTAAATCCTCCCTCGGGTGGAGCCTTTTCAGCGAGTCCGGTGTCTATTAAAATTCCGGGACGACAGCTGGACGGGACGGTTAATGGTCCTTAACTTTAGCCGCGGTAAGAATTTTTCTACGAGTATATTATATTCGTTGTCTTCGATAATCGATTCGTTCGAGATAAATGACGATGTGAAAACGATTACACGTCATGTATATAATACGTATATTAATCGTCAAGAAATTATGTCGTCGAAAAAAAAGGGAAATTTTTTAGGTAAATGTGTCATTATCTCTGTTATCTGTATACACTACTATCTAGTAAAAGTGAGAGCAAGAATTGGTTGGATCGCAGCTGTGCAAATCAGCATGGTGTGTCTAATAATAATAAAAAGAGAGGAAGAAAGGAAAAAGGAGAACGACGAGCAGTCTTTCTCAGATCGAGCATAAGAATTACGACAGCCGCGGACACACACGCTCGGCCTAAATACGAATTGGGAACAGCGGAATCGTGTCTCGGGCTGGTGCCTGCCATCTCGGCGGATCTGCTCGGAATAAACGCGCGAGCGTCCATTCGTCTCGATATACGGACGAAAACCGTGTGCGTCCGCGTCGCGAATGGAACAATGCGGTTTTCACAAAAAGCCGTTCGCGCGATGACATCATCGTGACCGCGAAGAACTTGCTTTTGAGAATGCATAAAAATAAAGATAGGAAAAAATAGGAAACCAAATCGACACGTTTCGTGCGTGACGTCACTCACGAACATGAGTTATCTCTTTTCNNNTTTTTTTTTTTAAGAAAAGAAGTAGAGAAGTACGGAAGCTCTAGAAGAAGACGCGGCTTGCACAATACACTATTTCGTAATCATCTTTATCTTTTAGCGTTCCATGGCAGAAGTCAAAGGCGGCGTTGCTTTCGTATACCGCGGGAGATTATCTGGAAATGAAAAAGAGGACGGCGAGAGCAATATCGTCAGTCTCATCTTTTTTTTCCCTTTCTTAATTTTCTCTTCCCTTTTTCTCTCTTCTTCGTAAATACGTGCTCCGTTGATCGGTCGTGCCAGAGAAGAAGCGGTACACTTAATTAGAAATTAATCGCTCGCTAATTTTACTTCTGAACTTCGGCATACTTTAAAAGAGCGCGCGTTTTACTACCGGAGGGGAGATAAGATTCTTATGTAAATACGTAACACGCTCCGACGACGCTTTTATCGCGTACACTTCATTCAACGTATGTACTAGAAAAAGGGGAAAAAAGAAAAGAAAACGAAAGACGGAAAGAAAAAAGAAGTAGAGAAAGAAAAATCGCGACGGTCGCGAACTCAACGTGCGAGAACTTTTTTCGCCTCTCTTCTTTCTTTTTTTTTTTAACTATTCATAGACGAAAGGAGCAAAGGCCTCAGGAGCTCCGGAAGAATTTGGACGGTGCACAACAGGATGCCCGGAGAGACGTTGAAGTGTGCGCGTGATATATATCCATGTCCAAAATATCCAGAGCTCGAGAGTCGACTGTCGAAATCACCGAACTCGCGCTCTCGGCTCCGCTCGAGCAACGGTATCGCGTTTCCTCGTCGTTTCTAACCTCGCGAAGAGTGGGCGATGCAGGTATGGACGTCGATCGTCGTTCGAGAGACGATCTTGGAAAATTCTTGGAAGAAGAGAATGAGAGAGAGAGAAAGATGGAGAGATAGATTGAAAGTGAATCTTCCTCGGAAGGTACGCGCTCCGAAAAAGTTTTTCTCATGCGGGTTGACCTCCCATATGCCGACACTTTCCCCACCCTCGGAGTAATAAAGCTCAATTACTTAATTAGTGGGCTAAAGCGGGATGCACACGTGACGCAACCTTAGATAAAGTATCCGTGCGTTAGATTATACGCGTGTTCGTTCATCCGTGAGTATTTCCTCGTGAAATCGACCTATACGTTCGTTAAAAATGCCCAAAAAATTAACGACGAATCGGGATCCCACGAAATGTGGGTTATCGAGAAAAACTTGACCCCTTTGTACGTCCTTCGTACATACACCGTTCGTTCCATCTCGTATCGTCCGTTTCGAAACCTCCAACGCAACGACGATGCGATCAAATGGATTTTTTATTAGCGTCTGTGCTGTTACTCGCGCGCGCAATCAACTGGTTTTCGTAATTACCACCTTCGCTTCGAGAACCATGTTCTTTCTCCCTCTCTATCTCTTTCTCTCGATCTCGGTTATCATAATCTTTTTCCGCTGTACTGTGTCATAGACACACCTTAATTATATCGCATCGACCTTCCTCTATTTTTGTAATTCATATATTAAGTGTCAGGAAAGTTCTATCGTTTTCGTTTCTCAATTTTTTGAAAGTTTATCCACATGAAATCTATAAATTACCCTCTCGTTGGGAAAGAGTATTACAATGTAATAATGATAATCGTCCAACGCGATAAATAATATGTCTCCTTCCCTCTCTCTTTCTTACGGGAGAAGCCACGAAAAAATAGAGGAGCGTTTTTCCTTGAGAAAAAATACCTTCGCTAGGCGACCGATAAATAATTCACCGCGTTGCCGATATCGAAAGCGCGAGTAGTTTTAAATTCCCGATTTGCATACGGCAGTGGTACCCCGCACCTTTTTAACGGTCTACCATCGAGAAAGCCGAAGCGAAAAACAAGCGTTTCAAGGGAAAAGACGGGGTCCTTGTAATGCCTATCGCGTTACGCAACACGGCGATGCGTGTAAAAGCTACTAACACTCGTGCGAGCTTATGCACGAGGTGTCTCGCACGCGCGAAGTCTTCTCGCTTCTCTTTCCTTTCTTTCTTTGCCTCGACGACCGCGAAGAAATTAAAGACAACTTCGAGTTGGACGAGCCTGCGGCAACGAGTTTAATCCTAATCGAAAAGCGCGAACGGCGCCAACGGATTATTACATATTAAATAATTCATGGCATGAGATAAAAATAGACAAGAATAATAAAGATACAAATTGTCACCTACAAATGTTATCGACTACAGTTTTCTGGATGATCGACGAGGTTTGAAAGAATGACTGCTATATTTCGGCGCGATAACGATACGTATATATATGTATACATATATACACGTATCGATATACTCGTCGGGTCCTATCAAAATCACGAACAGTCACGGTACACCTCGTCGCGTATCATACTCGAATCACCAAGTCAAATCGAGCGTGGTGAACTCGTTGGGAACTATCGCACGCGTATAGGTGAACGGGACTCTCCGATAAAAATGTTTCCGTGATATTACTCCTACTTTTATCGCACGTTATCGATATAGACACACGTCGTGCATTGAACTCGAGATTCTACGCGATCGTACGCAACTACGAAGAATTTTCTTGGAAGCTGATCGGTGTAACAATTCGATGCATTCCCTAACATTCCACACACATATAATTATATACATACATACATACATACATCCAACGAATGTTCAATGAACTCAATTCTGAAGTTAAATTTACAACAACAACAAAAGAAATGATGTCAAATTAATTACCAACATTTTTAACGATATTGCAAATGCAGTTTTTGTAAATTCAATCCGTCGATCAAAATACCACTGCAACTTGATCCTCTCATTTTATACCTGACACGTTAAACTATATCCCCGGGAAAAAAGCGACGTAAGATTTTTGTTCCTAATCTCACCGCGGCGTTTAGGTGGCTACTTAGAATGATCGTCACGTAGGAAACGAGTTGGCCCTTGGTGGCCTCACGGTTACAAGAAAGAGCCGCTCCTATTATTAAGGAAAAAATGGAACGTTCTGCCTTCGCGTTGTGAGCACGATGGGTATCCTTTTCCTTTTCTCTCTCTCTCTCTCTCT
>JAIFRP010000031.1:6422355-6441296 GCA_032403825.1 Odynerus spinipes | reverse complement strand
TCTCTCTCTCTCTCTCTCTCTCTCTCTCTCTCTCTCTTTCCTTCTTTCTTTCATCAAAGAGGAAGAAGAAGAGAAAAGAAGTTAGCGAGGATTTCGTGAATGCTGTTGGCTAGCGGGCAGCCGGTCAAGCCATCGACCATCGGCTCCTCTCCGTCCCACGAAAGCATCTGCGAACTTCTGAAACTCGGCAGCATCCTTCTCTTCTACCTGAGAATGATCTAAAAAGAGAAAGAGAGATAGAGAGAGAGAAGGAAAAAGATCTACTCTCTTCACCTGGCCTCCCTTTCCACGTAGCAACCCCATTATTTTCGTTTATCTTATTTTTCGGTGCATTCAGCGCGAGCCGGCTATCGGCCACTGCTTCTTTTCTCTTTCTCTTTCTCTTTTTTCTCATTCTACCTTTTGTCAGCCGCGCGAGCTCGTCCGCGAACCCGAACCTTCCATCTCTCTCTCTTTCTCTCTCTCTCTCTCTCTCTCTCTCTCTCTCTCTCTCTCTTCTCTTCCTCTTTCTTTCTACTCCTTTTCTTCTCCAACTCACTCCTCGCAATTCTCCAAGCATGAATGGCACTCACGAAGTGAATCGTTCACTTTTTTCTCCTTCTATTCTACAGGAAAAGAACGGAAAGCCCTAAGACTGGAGCGAGTCTAATAGGAATATATAGTAGTTTCTTCGGTGTGGTCTCCTACGATAAAGGACAGGAAACTACATAAGGTTGATCGAATTAAGGAACGATTTCGCGATCGTCACGGGTACTTTGATCGTTGATTCGCCGTGCGTATCCTTCGCCTTCGTTCGCGTAGGTGGATCTATGTATATGTAGATATATACGTATATACGTATATGTATCCATGTACATGCACGCGGAAGAGCAATTAAGCTTTTTTCCTATCAATAATTGTTCCTTCCGCGAGGCGGATGGTAGAAAGCATATATGGAGTGGAGGTAACGATGAGGTAACTACGTGATCGTGTGCGATGCATTCAAACAAACTATTATAACAAGACGCAGATACGCGCACGTCTCAATGAACAATAAGGTACAACATGCACCAAACATACGATGTCGATTCAATATCTCGTATAAATAGGAACGTTGTTATGAAAATGTTTAACCTTGTATAATTGACCCTCGCGAAAATTACGATAGTAACTTATACATCGCGAGCTGACATCGAACCTGTCATATATTTTACATTCGCGTATGTACGTAATTAAGGTTAAACGAAGAGTCACGTGTGTCTCGAGACGTAACGCGCGAGTCGATAGTTTCCTTTTTTATTATTATTATTATTATTATTATTATTATTATTATAATGTTCATATAAACTGACCTTGAACAACGAGGAGTAGAGTCACCAACGCGATCGCTCTGATCTGCATCGTAATCTTCCTCGAAGAAGGATCACAGTGATCGACGATAAAAAAAAAGAAGAAATTAAAAGAGCGAACCGGCACAGTGGCACTCGAAGCGTAGGAATGAAAAAAGTTTCACAAAACTCGATACTACGTTCGCTTCGTCGTCCGATCTCGAATATCGTCTCGGTACTTTAGTATCGCGAACGTAGTAGAGTCAAGTCGCAAGTCGAAGGGTACTACACGTAAAGGGGGGATCGAACGTATCCACCGATTCGAGGTGGATACTAAATACAAACTGAGAGAACGGGCGCGCGTGGTATCCGAAGAGCGACGGCGGAATCGCGCCCCCGGCTTTTTACGGGAGACTTGCGCAGACCGGTTGCGCGTGGGATGCGCCGATCGCGCGCGCCTCCATGCGTATAACCGCGAAACTCGAATTTACCTTCTATGGTATTTCCACCCGCGCGTAGACTGCATCATTTTATATGCATGCTTTTCCGGTCTTTTTTTTTAACACGAACGTGAATTTATGAATTGTGTATAAAATAGAATATGAGTAATGATAGAAAAATGTAACTAATATATAGCTGTGAAGCGTAAGTAATATAATGGATAATAAATAGCCAGGCCCTCGGAAGAAGGGTGCCGAAAATCTACAAGCATAGCAAGCAAACTTGATTTTTTTTTTTAAAGAAAATTAGAAGAGCACTGAATAGAAAGCTGCATCAAGACATCGGAACCCCCTGTAGCCGGTACTGTAAATACTATTCTGTTAAAAAAATGTGTAGTTATGTTATTTACACGGTAGCTAGAAATTTCAGCGGTCTTTTGAAGAATGCCTTTCAAACGCAGTGTTCTATCGATCGCTATAAATTAATTTTATATCGCACCATCAACGTAATCGAACACGTTAGACGATACCACGAGTATATGTGCGCGCGTGAACGATCGCACGTGACCAGCGTACGCATTCACGCGCGCTTAACTAGGGTTCTCCATTCGTTTCATCCATTCACCTTCTCGAAGCTACTCCTAACTGAAATGTGTTAAATGAGAAAGGTGAAAAGGATTTCGTACTGTGCAAATTTACATCGTAACTGTTTCGTACAACCGGTCGACACAGAATTATCGCCTTGTTTCGTGATCTTGTGTCGAAATGACGAGAGAATGTAAAAATACTCTTCTTGCTCATATACGAGAGCATATTTCTATTGTGCATTTCCCTCGATCGTAAAACGTATAACATATCGCTTGGCATTAGTAAATGCGATATGAAATACGAATCCTATTTCCGCTATCAGAAATTCGAACGGCGCTTGCTCAGCTTATTGTTTAACACACTGATGAGTGACTAATCGGGCTGCGAAAAAAACTGATGTCATTCATAGGACGCGCCGATTATTCGAATGAAAAGGAGCACGGGCTTTTTTCTTCTTCGTGGAATAATAATATTACCGCGAAGATCGGACGGCCAGTGTCGAAATCTACCCACTTTCCGTTCCACTTTTGCATATTGGGCATTCTGCATAATTATTATCCAAAAGATATTTATAAAGCTGACGAATGAGTTACGAATCTAAATTTGTGTTCTGTGGTTATCAATTATTGCAAACCATGACTCAGACCACATACCATAATTAGTATACCGATATATTTTTTTACTCGTATGTCAAAAGAATTTACTCACATTTTTCTCGAATGAAACTTTAACGCAGGAAGCACTTGTGTTTGGAAATGATAAGCCAGGTCACGGAAATATTTGAATTTCGTATATCCGCCAGGTGAACGGCTAGTATTCTGTTGTACCTATCTGCAATCTACAAACGAGTCTTTCATTTAAAAGTATATCGTAATTTTATGAATCGCTTCTACGAACTATGTATTAGAAGTGTTTAATTATCTCACGCTACTGTGAAAAACATGTGTTTAACTTCTACCTCCCCTGTCATCAGACAACATTGTATTCTGTCGTGCGAGCTACAAAAAATTACACTATTGCCATCTAGCGATCAAACTAACAATAAATAAAGTTAGATGCATTGACTATACATTTTTTCTAATAAAGTTCGTGAGAATTGCAAATTATGATGTTTAAAAAATTAAGATCGATTAGGATCGTTAACGTTGGTAAAATTTTGTTCATAACTGAAACCTGCCATACCTTCCGAACTATCGATACCTACATGTACGACCGAGTTTACCGAAGACATTCCATAGGTTAATTCAGCAAGGAAACGATTGGCCGGTATCTCGTAACGGTCCTAAACCCCACCACGGGCGTTGGACGAAACCGGATGCGTCGAGGAACGGCGAGGGAACAAAGGACGCTTTTGTACGCAGGCAGAAAGGACGCCATCTTCATTTGTCAACGGACGTCAAGATGTTCTGGTCGCGAGGTAGAGGTTCTATCGGAGAAAGAAAAAGAAATCAGGAATAACAAGTGTTCGTAAAGATAATCAACGTAGAGTCGTACGGTGTACTCGAAATTGCATTATAACATGGCGGACTCTACGGAGTTGGAAACGCGCAGAGAGGAAGAATACGAAATGCAGCTGTTGGGCTTTCATTCCAGAGCCGTCTATGCGACACGTAAGACGCCGCCGTTTTGACTCTTCCTTGAACGACTTTCAAATCGTTTAGTGAACTCCGGATACGTATGTCCCACATTTGGAAAATGAATTTCAGTCGTTGGGCGGGTGAACTCTGGTTTCATGTGGTTTTGATCATGACTAGAGTCACACTCGTCCACCGCTTGGAGTACTTTCACCACTGCATTGCTATGGATGGAACTAATCACAAAGACTAACCTTCCTTCCTTCCACGGATCGAACTTTATTTTTAAATAAAAACTTATTTCACGATCCCAGCACGCGTGCTCGATACGTTAGCGATACCGTATCGGCTATGATTTCGTGTAGATTATATTTTTTATTAAATAATTTTCTTGAGTATACCCTCGAGTCTTTCTGCAGAATGCATGTCATTATCAACTAGCTTTTAATGCTGTTATTTCTTTTTAGTGGAAAGTATAGTTCAAGAGACTATCAAGTCGAAATGTAAAAAGCTTTGCAAAACGCTACAAACAAAATACGATTCTAATCCAGAAAAATTGAGAGAACTTGAGGAAGTTGAGAAACAACTAATACAAATATATTGTACACGTGCAATACCGCATTTAAAAAATATAGAGGTAATTATAATCATGTATGTTATACAGTTACTCGTGACTTTTCTATAAACAAAAAGTTTGCCTTTTTTAGAGTACTATAAAGAAATTTATTTTTATACCAAAACATGTTTTATTAAAAGAAGACAAATGTCAAAGAACGCAATATACCGATGAAGAATTTCAAAAGTTACAAGAACACTTAAAAGATTTGCAGCAAAGAGCAAAGAGGGTATGCAAAAGAAAGTTATTTGAATAATAGGGCAATTATTGGCGTAATGAGAAAAAGACTAAGTTATTGTACCAAAATTTTCAATCGAATAATGTTTCAGGCTACTATAATAAATGCAGCAGTAAAAGAAGAACTATCGACTGTAGATCAACTACAAAGTTGTATAGCTAAAAACAATACGATGTGTGATATAACTGAGAATAGCTTTCCTAATCTAGATACAAATAGAAACATGTTAACGGTACTTGAATATTACAAGGAATTTCACAACAAGTTGTCCTGTTCATTGATCGAGACTCAAAAAGAAAAATATAATCCATTTGAAAATATTGAAGGCGAAATCTGTGATTTTGATAGTCTTTAAATGCTGCATCAATTATGATTATTTAAGACACTGCCAAATTTTCTTCATTGCATATAAAATACGATTTCTATTTTTACAATTGTAACATAGTTATATTTTATATAAGCATTTATCTTTAAATGATACAACCAATAAATTAACTATTTAAGCAAAATTGTGTTTGTGCGAATGCTCAACCTCCTACCGACGAAAACTAGTCTGAATTTCTTTTTTACCGACGCAAATTTACATTACCGATTCAGTTTACCTTGAACCAACAAATGCTGCCACCTATAAGCTCAAAAACTTTAAAAATAATCATCGTTGCAAAAGTCGATTTATTTATTAACATCTTAGTGACTTTTTGTTTCTATGTGCGAAATAAGGCTCTTAAAAAAATCGATATATAAAATTTCATATGTACACTACTTCAGTTTACCCGCCATCACAAACGTAATACAAAATGGAGTCTGCGTAGAAATCTTTTCTGGAGTAATAAACTTTAATTTTAATATGAAAAAATAACGTTTCTCGAAGTAAAATTTACGAAAAGAATAATATTTCGAAAGTTCCTGTATTTAAAGTAAAATAAGGCAGCGATTATTTAAATAAAAATCAGATTTTAAACTGATCAACTTCCTCGCAAGAAAAAATACGGGCAGGATTCAAACGCTTTACAATAAATATCGTAAGAATGAATTACAAACAAATATTAGTCTTAGGAAAAATGTCGGTAAGAAAATGTTTTAATTAAAATTTAATGTCTGCAATCTCAAGAATGGCACTTTGTCCGGAAAACCCGATGGCGTGTGTAAGAGGCTGTAGACCTACGCAGTGGTATATTCCGGTGGAGGCGAAATTTCCTTGTACCACCGTCGAACCCGCTTGTCCTAGAGTGAATTGTCCCGTGGCTTACAATCCACCATGCCCACCACCGCAAACCCTTGTTCCAGCAATGATACCCTGCGGCTGGGTCGCGCTTGGACCATATTTAACCTTCAAACCATGTTGTACTACTAGTTGTTAATCGCTCTAAAATTGGCGAAGATGTTACTTACAGAAAAAAGTAATAAATATATGACTATCGTGGGAGGTCCAATCGCGTCCATCGTTACAAACCTCATTGGAGTAACCGAAATTTTGTTTATATACATATGCAATAAAAAAATATTGCACATTTTGTAACAATTTAAATAAATATTTATACAGCGTGCTAAACTACAATATTTTTTTTCATAATCGTTCGAATAAAATGCAATACTTATCTGAATTATTGAAATAATCGATCAGCGAAAATCTACCTTCGAATAATGCTACAGAATCATAGCAAAAACTTGGATGGACGCGCTAAAAAGCTCGGACGTTCGAGCACGAAAAAAACGTTCATCGCGAGCCGTTACAGATTTCTCTCTATCTTTCTTCCACTTCTTTACATACGTATTCCGTCCCACATATGATCTTTGTGATTTAGCCTCCTCGGAGACGTACAGGCTACTCACCTTTGTTTTGATTGGTCGCCACTCTAATAAAGGACAGATAATTTTTCGCGGAATCGCTGGACTTCGCGTCTAATGTATCTGTATGTATAGGAGCAAGAAGAGGGGGAGAAAAGAAGAAAACGTTCCAGAAGTGTCCAGTAATCGAGCAGCGTTCAGCTTGGGTGGTTGGTCGTGAGTTTTCACGCTAAATTCCACTTTTTATTTGACAAACGAGATTTTAAACAAAAATTATAAAAAGCACGAGTGTTATACAATGGAGAGTATCGTAGATTGCGAATGTCGCTTGACCGCGAAATTATTGGAAATGTTAAAAAATACCGATTACGAATTGGTACAAGAAAACGGTCAACGACGTTTATCGGCTCCGGAAATTTATCAAGAAGGAAGGGAGCGTGCAAAAGGCGCGGAAGTTTTCGTAGGTCGTCTTCCTCGCGATTGTTACGAGGACGAGCTAGTACCCGTACTCGGAAAAGTCGGCCGACTTATGGAACTAAGATTGATGCTCGATTTTTCCGGATCAACGCGTGGCTATGCGTTTGCCCTTTACGAAAACTCCAAAATCGCGAGGAGAGCATGCATCGATCTCGATGGTTACGAGATCAGACCGGGACATCGTATCGGCGTGGTGAAATCGATCGATAACTGTCGATTATTCTTCGGTGGCGTGCCAAAGAACAAGACAAAAGCTGAATTTAAGGAAGAACTGACGAAACTTCTCGAGGGCATCATCGATATCTATTTGTATCCAAATGCGCAAGATAAGAAACTTAATCGTGGTTTTATTTTCGTGGAATTCAAAGATCATCGTGCAGCTGCGATGGCGAGAAGAAAACTTATTCCTGGAAGAGTTACGCTCTGGGAACATGACATCGCTGTTGATTGGGCCGATCCTGAGCCTGGCGATCCAGTCGACGAAGAAATTATGCAAACTGTGAGTTCTTTTCTTTATTTTTCTTTTAATTTTTACAGCTTGTTGTGATCCGTTTTGAATTTCGCGGCTTCTGAAATATTTATGATTGGTTCGTAAGTTCCGTAACGTACCACGTAGTACTTGCTTAAATTTAAATTGGAAATATGGCGCGAAATAAGAAGTGGCGTGAAAATGCATTTAAACAATGTGCTCTTTTATAAATTGGCAAGCAGGTAACGGCGCTGTTCATAAGGAATCTTTCGTTAAATATGTCGCAACAGAAGTTAAAGGAGATATTTCAAAAATCCACAAAAATACCCATTTTGAAGGTGAAAAAAATCAACCACTTTGCATTTATACATTACGAATCACGACAAACCGCACAAAAAGTAATGGACATTATGACGCGTAAGTAAAATTATTAATCTAAGCTATTAAAAACACTAAGTATTCTTTTATGATACATTATTCTCAGTGTGTTCACGCGATATTTATTTGGAAATAGAGCGAAATAGTATCGTCGAGCAAGAAGGCTGGGAAATTCGTTGGGCGAAACCAATTTGTGCATCAAAATTGTTAGAAAGACAAAAATGTATAAACGAAGCTGCATCAACTGGTAGAAATGCTCGTTTTAAGCCATTCACATCGAAGAATTACTATCTCCAAGCTCTTCCAGAAGTATACGAAGAAAACAGTAGCAAAGGTACAGCCCACGTTATCGCCTTACAAAGTTTGGCTAAAGAAAAGTTCGGTGCGATGTGTTCCTTCGAATGTTGGCGTGCACTCGATTCTCCGGGCTTCATTTGTAAGGTTAGTATAAATAAATAAATACTTTGAAACTCGACGAATCTTTTAGTGCTAAAAACATTATAAACGCATATATAAACGATGTGTAATTGTTTTTCGGTCACCTGGCAAATAAAAAAAAAAAAAACGATAGCCAAGAATATAAATTTTTTAACAAATACGTAGATCGTAATCCTGAAAAAAAAAGACGCTTTGTCTTCTATTATGACGCGCCATGGCAGCGTTGGCAACGTTGTTCCCGAACGCTATGGCACTATATTTGAAGTTCCTCGAGAGGATAAATCTCGCTTTTCAAGGAAAGATATTTCACGCGGCCTTCGATCTACCGGAAATAAAAAAAGAAGATTTCCATTATTTGGTCACTCGGATTCGTGTGATTCGTTCTTCAAAATAATATTTGTATATTTATGATAATAATGCATTATGTTCAATTTTCTTTGTTATTTTTCACAGATAACCATTTTCAAAGCGCATTCTACGCTTTTCGAATATCACGGAGAAGTACTGCCTACAAAACATAAAGCAATCAGTACAACGTCATTAAAAATGTATCATTATTTGTCCAAATTATTGGCTAATGTGGGTAAGATTCTAAGCATTTTAAAAAATTTATTATTATTACGATTGAAAAATTTATCGTTTTATTGTATACTAATTTTTAAATTATTTGTCTATTGTTTAAGATTATGTAGCCTATCAGGAAACGGCGGAAGATTGCATGCAACAGAACGTAGGATGTAGTGCGATGCAGGGAACACCGTTTCTTGGACCAAACGGGCAAATATATAATTCTTTTAGCAACGGAATTTTTTAATTTATTGCTATCGATAGTGTGTGGAGAGTTGACGACAATAACAGTACTCGAACATAATTTTCAACGCATCATATAATTTTAAGACCGGCTACTCGATTACCCGTGCCTAAGTTGATAAAATACTCACAACGAATCCATATGATTTCTAATTTTGCATTTACATCACAATTTTTATTTTTTTACCAATGAAATGTTCAAATAATGATCTTACCTTGATTTTTATCAGCTTGCATCTGAAATTCTGTACGACCGAAATACGGTGGTGGTTTAATAATCATTTTGAAAAATTGATTGGCATCTTTTTAGAACAAATGTACTTGAATTTTTAGCAATGTGTAGATGATTCGTTTTTTTAGTCTCGTATGTAATGACAAATAAGCGTTTTATCATTGATGTAGATTGTAAACGTGTTTATCATACAAAGTCACAAATCATCTACATTGAATGCTTTTAAGTTAGATTTATACTGGCACTAAAATACTATCACTGTTTTATATGATATACAGAAGTTATTCTTTCAGAATAATAAGAAATTGATTGTTATAATTTATGTATAAGTTGTTGGATATCTGTTGCTATAAAAAGTATTTGTTTTTTTGTATGATATTTCTCTCTTTTTTTTATGTATGTTTTTCACTTTTATTTTGCATTTAATTACACATAGTTTCCAAAGGGGAAATTATAAGTGAAAAATATCCAATCACTTTATGCAAGTAATTAATAAGGCTGTAATATCAAAGTTCCTATGATCTTTGTAACAACCATTAATGTTTTAGTTTAGTTTCTTTATATCTGACATTTATGTTATAAATCAATAAGATAATAGCAAGATAATCTCAGTTTTCGTGTTAACTTTCTTTTAATGGAAATTTTCAAACAATAAATGTCTGATTAATAAATTGTGCACTTAGCTATTGTCATTGATATTGCATGATGATCCTATCTTTAGAAGTTAAATCATAATCAGATAGGGTACGATTTTCTTCTAAATAATAACCACCGAGCCACAATTTTATTCTCTCTGGTGGCCAATCTTGGTTCCCTTGTGTTTGATAAATAGAAGCAATGCGATGTTTTAGAGTTTCAACTGTCTCAGAATAAGACATTTGTATCTTTGTATGACGTCCATCAAGGGTACGCACTGTGACAATCTGAGGTTGACATTTACATTCTGTTTCAAGTAAGTTAAATAAAATCATTTTACATATGTCTAATGGATCTATCACTGTTCATCTAAAACATAATGTATAGTCATTATAAATATAACTTACCATTTTTATAGCACAGCATTGACAGTCAAGAAACTCAATGAAAAGATTTAATATTGGATACAGCAAGCTGGTTAATTTACAAACTGCGTGGTAACAATGATTGAAACTAGTTTAAAGGTTAGTATGGTTAGATCGACATGGTACCGCTAACAAAACAGTGTAAATAGTAACGTGGTCTGACGTGCTCCAGATAAACTTGTTTATTCTCACCCCTCTTCCTTGAAGTTGCGTATCCCCACTCCTCGTCTCTTGTGAGCGAGCGAAGAAAAGGATAGCGCATGCGCAGTGCAGGCACTTGTCGCTCGTGCGACAACGCGATGCTATTGAAACGATAGTAGGGATGAACCGATAGAGAAGAGGGACAAAGTAAATCGACTCACGTGCCACTGGTTAAACAATTATAAAATTAAAAATTAAAAGTTGATGTATGTACATACAATGTATAAAAAAACGCCATTATTAAACACATATTTCCGTAGATTCAGCAACATTATAATTCAGGATGTGAGCCATAACTGAACAAACTATGCACTTGTTCCATAGGAGGTAAAATTCTACTAAAATCTTGAAGGATTATACGTATTGTTTGATACTCCGTGTTTCCGGTAGCATTAATCGGCCTTGCGCAATTGATCAATCTCCTGGCTTGCGGAGCGCATCCAACACCGTTTGCCCATCCAATAGGAGAGAAGTGCAAAGTATCGTACGTAAAGTCCAACAGTTTCCTGACAGCGCAATCGATTACAGTATCACTTGGAATTTCACCCTCACCACTTTCCGTGCAATCTTTTATCACGTTGCTCATCCAATTCCAATCATCCCATTCGCTGGAGTAATCAACATTTTGGTTCTCCATTTGCCAGGTTAGTAAAGCACGATATCTGCAAATACATATATTCATGATACGATTCGAAACAAATGTAATTTCGTTTTTTTTTTCATATACTTACCCCCAGTCCCAAGGATTCTTGCCGAACCTAATTTTTTTCAGATTCACCATGTACGCAAACATGTTAAAATTGATGGATCTCAACTCATTGTAATCAATGTAAAAGTTTTGCACAGAAGAGAGCGCCGGGAACACATTGTAGTCTATGTTTTGTATTTGATTGAACGATAAATCCAGAGTTTGGAGTCTTTGCAAGTTTACGAACCATTCGCTTTGAATCCATTTCAACCGGTTACCCCAGAGTATCAGTTTATTTAAATTCGTTAATCCTATGAATGCTTGAGCTTCCAACACTTCTATACCGTTTTCGTGCAAATCCAGAACTTTTAAAGTTGCGCCAAATCTTGCGAAGGCATGCCTTCAACGGGAACATTTGTTATGAATGTACATTTCTGTAAAATATTATATTAGCACTGAAATTATTCTTACCCTGGTATATTAGATAAAACGGAATCCGTGATTACTATATTCGTCGTATTGGCTGGTGCCGCATCCAAATATTTCTGTAACGTCTTCAATTCCGTACAGTGTAAAGACACCGTGTTCGCCAATTTATTCGTTATAATTTTACATGGTTTCCGCGCCGAAACGTTTGCGAAGCAGTAGAAAATTAGGGATAGTACGAAAAGATACTTCATTTTTCCCTTCGCGATCAGGACTCCGCACACGACCGATCTTCAGGACTAAATGAACATTTTTATCGAATTATGAGTTATACAGTCACGTCGAGTGGGTGTCTCTTATTGCGCTCTTCCTTATCCGGACAGATAATATTATCTCTTCGGAACTTCCGGATACTCCACTGTTTTCCCTTACGTTCGCGTTTTTGATATTTTATGCTAATTTTTTTTTTTGGAAGAAGAAAAAAATTATTCCAACTACTGTATAGTATAAACAACATTTATTGTCATACGTATATACATAAAAGGGAATAATTCGTTTTCAACGAACGTATATACCTATACGCACGGCGAATATTACCCACAAACGTAAAGGTTCGTAAGTCCAGTCGTAGTATTCGCGTTGATCCTCTGTTTTTCCACTTACACGTGAACATTGTCTTTCCAGATGCAAGAGGAGTAAGAAGAATTTGTACGAAACGGAAAGGACGACTATCCTGGTGCGAAATAAGAGTTGGAGCGATTTCCGGCGAGCGTAAGAGCTATCGTTATTGTCATAAAAACGTTTCTTTTCCTTTTATTATGTACACCGTCGTATATGCACGGGTCGTTACTTCCGTACACGTGGGACTAGCGTCCTCCTAAATGAAAATGAAGTAAGTGTGCTGGTCGATACTCTTAACGCGTAGTACGAAACGTTCTCGATCCTCCCGAGCTATGAAATGTAAAGAAAGCTAGGGACTACCGGTACGATGAAATTTTCAGAGACGGCGTTCTTCAATAAGACGTCAACGCGACGAAGAGAACGATCGTCAAGCGAAGCTGGTGAGCCGATCGAAAATAACGCGGGCTCGTCGCGTCGCTCTGTGCGTCCAGTTGAGTTGGCGCGAAATGTGCGGGCGCAGGTGCGGGTGCAGGATAAGAGGAAGAGGAAACTTTCGAATTCTTCGTGAGGACGACACTTGGCAGTGAGTTCGAGTTATTTCTTTTCGAGATCGGCGTGGTCTGCGTCCAACTTCCGACATTTCTCTGCGTTGGATCCATGTCCTCTCGTCCTAACGCGTAGGAATACTTCTTGCCCTTCCTCTCGATTTGCTTTCTCCAGCTTTGCTTCTCGATGGCGGCTTCGGTATTGCGAATCGTCGCCACTGTCGTCCTCGACAGATGCAACTCTGTAAGCGTTTTATAGAAAAATTTTCTTGTTCTACTTTTTTCAGTTCTGGAAGACGCAATATGGTTTACGTTACACACCTTGAAGTCTTATCGTTCCCTCTGCTTTCCCATAAGCGTTCTCCGCTGAACAAACGTAGCTACCAAAGTCGCTTCGACTCAAATGCTGTATCGTGAGATTCAATTGATACGCGTAATCGTTCACGGTGATCTCCGACATATTGTGCTTCTCGTCAGCCAACAGCTTTACTCCTGAAAAAATAATCTTTTATTTTTTTTTTACAGACAGACGTTTGCCTTCGTTCTTGAAAAAGACTCACCGTTGTCCTTGTACCACGTATTCAATGCTCTTGGCGAGGATTCAACGTAGCATTGCAGAACGACGCTACTGTTCGTCGGAGCAGCCACCAGCTGGTTCGTTACTTTGATCAGGGGCTTAACTGTAAGCACAAGGACTTTATTATTAATCCTTCGGCTTTCCTCGAGAGCTTCTTCGGTTTCTAACTTACTACTTACATAGAACGTTGACGCGATATCTTTTGCTGACTGTCGGTGGTACACCGTTCGAGGCTATGCACAAGTACGAACCCATCTCATGACGTTGGATTCCCACTAGGTGTAATTGCTCGCCCTCGAAGCTATACACTTATGAATACAATTTTATTAGCTATTGATTTTTAACTCTGTTACTGCCAGACCCATCTACGCGGTACATGCAAAAAATGTTGCATGTCGATTTGGTATGTATACTTCTAGAAATAGCTTTATAAATAAAGAAAATTCCGATTTTCTCTAAAATATGTAAAGGAGTTACATAATTCGAAAATTGGGGTTGTACATTTGACAAACTTAATATCAAACCGGATGAAGTAGCGTAGACTTTTACGATACTCGTTCGCAAAACATGAATAGAAAAAGGAAACGCACTCATAGCGATGCACAAACTAATAAAGACATTACACGCTGCCTCTGATACATTTTAAAGGAAAATCGCGGAATCGCTGGTACGATGGAGATACCGACTGGTATACACTCTCGCGACGCAATGTACACACTGAATATTGCAATCGGGTGAGCGAAGAGTCGATGGGGTTGGTAGAGAGGAAATATATGTAAAGTCAACATCCATCACTCACTGTTAGAAAGGCTAATCGGATGGCTGCTTTTCCGTGGGACACCCTGGACCAACCGGAGTCGGCCTTTTCATCGTTACTCGAAAAAGTCTCAACGATGATGACTACACGGAAAATATATCGTCGCGAGGGGACGATGCGAATCTATCACGTCGCCTTGTCCTCTCGCTAGTTTCTTCGCGTGCTACTCTTTTTTTTTCCGAATACGAAATTTTTCTAGCGTGAAAATTTAACATGGCGAATCAAAAAATAAAATATCTTCAAACCGATCGATCTCTTGACATACATATGCTAACACGTTTTTCTCTTTTTCAGTCAAATTTATCAGCCTGTAAACCGTGAGCAGCCATAATTTACGTACAACCCCCGTGTACTCGCATGGATACAAGGAAAACAAGAGAATACCTCGTTTAACGCCAAGCTCGCTCCGCAGGGTAATATTTCCTCCGTCCTCCCTTCGCCAGGTGACCACGGGTTTCGGCGTCCCTGTGGCACGGCATCGTAATCGCAGATCGTTGTTCTCCTTCGTCGTTAAAAGGTCGGCCGAGTCGTCGAGATCCATGATATCAGGTGGTATCACTACTTTCATGTAACCCGTCTGTGCAAGGTTCGTTACTGACTACCATACCACTACTTGTACAACGGCTAGAAAAGGATTCGCTCGATTCCCGTTACATTCCCCTCGTATAACGTTCCATTCAGACTTGACTCTTGCGATCGTTCGACCGAGATTTACCATTAAGCTTGGTTTTACAACCGAAGAGAAAGCACCGAGTCTAGCTAAATCTGAATGTAAATAATAGGACTAGCAAGGAGTCTAGCCGAAGGAGCCTCCTCTTTAAAAATTGTTCACAGTGGTAGAGCATTAATGATTCAGATGGCTCGAGAAAGCGAGGGAAAAAGAAAAAGAAACAGAGAAGAGGCTCTTTCTTGCTACACCGTCCAAAGCAAAATCTTTAACCGACATTTGAAGTCGTGCACCAGAAGTATAGCTGGCGAGAAAAGAAACGGAGAGGAGCGGTCGACTTTCCTAAAATTTATTCGATTCGGTCCGAAGTGTCTCCTGGAAGTTCTATAAAGAAAATATCGAGCGCGGGTGTACCCTTGCTCCTATCCATATTCTAAAGTACGCGTATCCGAGTCGAAGTTCGGAACAATAGTGGAAAACGTGAGAAAATACAAAACCGTTTACGAGAGGAAGGTCTATTCGGTTCGGAGTTCGGGCTTGATCGGTTCCACTGACCTGACTCTTCATAGGATCCGTATTAACCTGACACATATAAGTACCGGAGTCGTTCGGCTGGACGTTGCTCACATGAAGCTTCCACGTGTTATGTCCGTTGTGAGTGACTGACAGCCGCGGGTTATGGGCGACCATGTGAGTATGAATCGCCAGGATTGCTCTCGAGTCCGATTTTATCCAGGCAACCTGCGCAACCGACACAACACGATACATCGATGTTTTCGCTACCAAAACGAACCTTCGCAACGGAGATGCGTTCGTTCCCACAAAATGCCGCTCATTGTCGCTTGCATTTCGAACGAACACGACTACGTCGAAATTATTCCGACGTGTACGTCCGTAGCATGTGGAATGTACAATACCATATAGTACGAGACCAGAATGCAGGGCGTCCAATTTTTTGTCCAAGCGCTCTTAGAACACTCGAACGAAAAACAAATTGTACGACTCGTTACTTCGTACCACCCGTAACGAGAGTCATTGAGGATAAATGGTGCAAAGCCGACCGAAATGGTTAGGGAAAAAAAGGAGAGGAGTAAAAGAGGAGACAGAGAGAGGGAGGCCGAATAATCGCACGGTATTTGGTTTTTACTTAGAAAACTGTAGAGAAAGAGTAGTAACGTTCACTTTTTTTTCAGAAGCGGACAAAGACCGGAAACGAAGGGGGCTTTGCTGTAAACTCTTCATTAGTACGCAAGCTTGAAAAATCGTCGGTGTTTCGAAATCGCGTGCTCGCAACGGACGTCCATCGATGTTTGCGAAGTAACACCCGGCACTTTAGCAGCTATACTCAAATTTCAGACGAGTCCACACTTTTAACCCACTCGATCGACCCTAGCAACGCCCCGCGCGTTTTTCGCTCCTTCCACGATCTGTCATATTTTTGGTATGTACTAGCCGCCATTGAGCCGTCTCGAAGAGGCTTTTAAATCGCGGACAAAAGATTCACCGAGGCGATAGGATATTCGAGGAGCGAATAAAGCTCGATTCTCGCGCGTTGCATCGAGATACGGCTCGATAATGAATTTTAATGATCGTTTAAAAAAATTGAAAGCGATATACATATATGCTCGAGAGAATAAATTGAGACTCGGAGGCTTCTATCGCCTACCTACCTGTTGTACGGACCAGCTTGTAACGGCAAATTTTAGCGCAAATAACCACGCCGGTATTCTTCCGCAGCGCCGTTTTAAATTTCAAATATTCCTTGCCGTTAGTCACACGATGTCCTCCGTACGAATAGAATCTGCGAAAGAGGCGTACGCTCTCGCGGTACGCGTCGCGCAAACAAATAACCATTTTTTAATTAAAACTTTTCTCCGAAAAAACACGGAGGCGCGAAAGGGGTAGTATAGGACGGGTGACCGAGGCGCGACTCGCGCTCTCCACGATGTCACATCGATTCGTTAATATCCTCTCTCTTCTCCTCGTCGATGAAACTTCGAAACGCTTTCGAGTCGGAATCTTACAACTTTTTAATAACTCCGATTGATGTAGAATGCTAGCTCGTTATAAGTTAGAGCTCTGTACAGTATAAGAGCGTGCGGAGTAATGGATAGGAGAGACGACGATCTTAATTTCCCAAATTAGGAAAGGAACGAAATGTCGCGGAAAAAATTCGATATAGAAAGAAATAATTTGCAAATAATCATTTAACGCTCGTATCAACACCCCACGCAAATTCGGACCGTCTGCGAACGTGTTAAGGAAAAAAAGAAGTACGTAATGATAATTGGAACTTTAAACGGCGCAAAATACGGACATCGCTGAATGTGACAGACGCGTGCGTGAAAAATAGAGTGGAAAAAAATATGGCACTCGTATCCAAGAAGAAAAAGAGAAGAATTTGAATCGGTCGGCAAAAATCAGGCCCATTCAAGTCACACGCGAGGATCCTATATTAGCGGCTCTGATTTATGTCCTTTCTTCCAAGCTTCCTCTTTCCCCGGTAGCTTCCTCGAAAGTACAGTTCGGCCGTTTCTCTCTTCGAGCTACTTCTTTTCGGTTGCGCGCATCTTTCGAGAAAGGCAGAACACGCACCGGGTGAGCATTTCGTCTCGCGATAGAGTACCGATTGTCGATTCGAGCGAGCAATCAAACTCGGACTTCTTCTCGGAAGTGAATTACTCTCGGAGTTCGTTCTGTGAGACTTCATTTCTCTAGTTTTATTTCTCCTCTCCCTCTCTCTCTCTCTCTCTCTCTCTCTCTCTCTCTCTCTCTCTCTCTCTTTTTACCTGTGATACGTGCGCACGTGAAATAAATTTTTCAGCACCGTCACGCGCGCGTCCATATCCTATACAAATGTATCATTTTCTCTTCGTCTTCTCTCCTCTATTATCTGCACTCATCCTTCTAACGCATCTCTAACACGGCTCAATAGCCGCTCGCCCGTATAATAGATTGGATTTGGTGTTAGAAGCGTGGATACGCGCGAATGGCTATTATGGATAATGCGATCCGTCTGAAGCACGTCGTGTATTTACGGAAACGCGATTTAGGCCAGTACTTACGATTTAGGCCCGGCCGGCCTTAATCGACTAACTAATTAAACCTGCGCCCAGATGCAATTACCTTGTAAGATTGAAGATGATTAACGACGCAGGTGAAGGAGACGTCACGGCCCTGAGTGACCGTATGGTTCTCCAGTGCTGCCAGAAACTGTGGTTGTACCTCCGACTTTGGCAGCGTTTGACCTGCATCATGCGATTAGCCGGTTACGCGATATCGAGCTAAACCCGTTCTCACCGTCTTATACCTCCGCGATATAATAACGTTAACGTCGAGTACACGCGCGCGCGCACACGAATACTTGACGTTACGCTATAGGTATATATGTAGGTACGCCCTTTATTTCGTATTCGAACGGAAAGCTATTCGTCATTCTTCAAGGGAGAGCTCTCGTTAGCGGGCCTTGAAAAAAAAATGGATCGACTTTTAGGAATATTTTTCGCGCAAAAATGATTTACAAAAACCAAGTAAGGAATCTTTCGAGGCTAGACACGAGAACGGTCCCTTAAGGGGCTACATACACCTACAGACGTAAATGCAAAGCAGTTTTCGAGAATTTTTGTGTTGTAGCTGTTGAACTAAGCAGTAAGTGTCGGTTATTAACGGCTGTAACTTCGTCAATTTTGAGAATGTTCTAATGAAATTTTCAGGGAATATATTTAGAAGATATTACTATCGAATAAAAGTAGTTTTGAAAAACTCAATATTTTTACCACCCTATGTGTATGTAGCCCCCTAACCGAAGTATGAGCTACGTACGCGTTCGCAATCCGAGCCTATTTCTCTCCGTCGTCTAATTTAATCTGATCCGTCACACGCGCCAGCGTACATATTAATATCCTTCGCCGCGTATCAATCGTGGCTCGGATTAATAACGATTTACCGTTGGCTATTCGAATTCCATTCGGATTCATCTCTCC
>JAIFRP010000031.1:6389090-6412885 GCA_032403825.1 Odynerus spinipes | reverse complement strand
ATACATTACGGAGGCCACCTCTCGTTTCCAAATCCCACCCCCTCCAGACACCCACCCCCTACTCGCTCACGTCTATTTTGCTCGCTCTCTTGTCTGCCTTGGCACGCATGGCGCGGATCTTCTACGCAGTCGGTGTCGCGTTCGTTAGGCGACATTGAGAAAAAATTATGATAATGACGATCGCGCCCGAGGGAATCGTTCCGCCTCGCGTTTCCTTGGGATCATCCTCCATTCGTGCCATACTCTCCTTAGCCGTTTTCTCTCGTTCTTTTTCACTTTGCTTTTCCCAACTTTTTTCTGTTATGTCCTTTGGAAAATTCGCAAGGATTTTTAATGTCGATGTTTCATATGCATATATATTTGTTTTTTAATTTTATTCGGCAGTTCATCGAAAACCTCTATGGACTTTCCGAACAACCCGATATCAACTTCGTGACTCTCACACTTCTTGTTTTTTTTTTCAGTCCCCCCGTCTACAAGTACGCTCACGCCATCATATCACACGAAGGTATTGACTGATTATCGAAGCCACCGTGGTTCGTTCGAATCTACCTTCGAAGGTCCGCCTAGAAAAAGGAACTTTCTACTTCGTCTACTTCGAATGAAGTACTTCAACGACATCTTCGTTACTCGCAACGTGCGAGTAACGAACGCTCGATGCGTTTGTAAGCGAAAGTCGCACGAGTGTTTGATCAAAAATCCTGAGTAATCCATCATCAGTGACCGAAATACTTCAGCCATATCTAGTCGAGCAAACAAACAAGTTTCATCCTAGAATAAACGATCAATTAGTTTCATCGAATTCGAGCCATCACCGATCGAATCTAACGAAGCAACGAATCCGCGAGGTTACGCGAGAGTGGCGACTCCTCTTTGAGCAATCTCGCTAAAAATCGTGCGAGAAAGGTGGAAAAAAGCAAGACAACCGAGCGATCATCCGTTGACGTCGATATATATCAACGGTTTCGATGCTAACTGCTCTCACGGTTGGCCGTGAACAACCAATAACATTCGACGACGGTGTGGACGCTATCATCAGTCAATCCGCTGGCTCGGCATGTTTATTACCAGTGCACGTTGCCGTCGCTTCGAACAAATGCCTCTACGGAACGCAAAGCCACTCTAGTCCCGAACCCGTCCATTATTTCTGCCGTTCACTTTCGTCGCTTCTAGTAAACGCACTCTCACCCCATACCCACCCTCTTTGTGTAAACACACGCACATATACGACACTTCGAGAGACGTATCAGCGTATTAGCCACGCTTAATTCAAGTTTTCGCGAATGATCGTATGCGAGAGTAAAACATGCATCGTTCCTTAACAATCGTCGAATATCAATTCGATTCGTTTGTTTATTATCCAGTAGAAAGCGGGAAAACGTATCTCTGCTCGACAATCGATATTATCGGAAAAGTCTTGAACGCATGATACGCGTGTTGCGTGTATGTCTGTCTGCACATATAATACTACATATGTATGTCCATACATTCCATTGTAAAAAATGTAACGGAATATTCGCAAAAATATCATACTCACAGGATCGGTTAAAAATATTGAAATGTATCGAGCTTTCGCGGAAGTCAGTGATGGTTTTAGATTATTTGTTGTAACGATAGGATAAGGCTTCAAAGCCAATGAAAATTAATTAGAGATTATAACGACGATTAACGTTACTCCGGATAAGTAAAAAGTCCAAATCTCTTTGGTTAAAAATCTCTTTGATTCAATAACGACGATACGCTCGAAAAGAACGCAAAGAGGCAAGTGTTGGTTCGGATTTCGTCGTATCTTGTTAGTCGGCTTTGTATTATGTTTACTTGCTCGCAAGCAAGCACGCACTACTGTTAGCGATCTCATATATCTACGGAACTTTATTTATTCGCGACTTTTTGCCACGTGAAAGCTCTTCTCGAAAGGTTCCGCAACGTGTCACACGATATAACATTCTACTTCAAAAAACATTTTACGCTCGTATCATATCGTCTCGATGAAAGCCAATTTTTTAAATATTATTTGACGAGCGTCGAGCTGCCTGGTAGGCGAGCAATAACGTGACAAACGAAGAACGGCGCGCAAGGAAAGCAAATAACGTGTCGGTGCAAAATTGAACGTTTTGTGAACAAAGCTCGGGAAAGGATCAACCAATTGTATTTTTTTTTAGTTTTTTTTTTTAAAGTGAGAGATTTGGTCAGGATTGTATATCACGGATAAAACCGTAGAAGATCCCGAATTTCCTTTTTTTCTTTCGCTTTATATAAAAAGTGATCAAATGAAAACCGTGAAAAGCATACTAGTCGTTGCACGATCTCAAATTTGCTACGCGTCAAACGCGCAAACGGTGTTGGTTCATACGTAACCCATGAAATATACAAGCGACGCGAGAGATCCCTCTTACGCGAACAGCACGTTACGCAGGAATTGTAAATCTATGCCGCGGATTCTCTTCTACCTAGTCCTCTCGTAGTTCAATTGAGCAGAAAGAAATAAGATAGCTGCATTTGGTGCATACGTACGAAGCCGATATGATTTTCTATGCATGAGAACGGGAAGTGAACCTTACTTTGTGTGATTCCATTTCAATTTTATAAAATCCAATAACGACGACGACGGGGAAATGAGTTTTAGCTGTGGAGGAGAAATTTGTTATGAAAAACGATTCCCGGGCTCGCTACTTTTACGAATACGAAAATTTTTCAATTAAAGCACGTACACCAATCGAATGCATTTTCTTATCGAAAACTATAGAAGAAGAAGAAAAAAACAAATAAACGAGCGATTTCTGACGAAATGAAAACGTGTCACTCGATAATCTTTTCGCGCGCATACGTGTACATATACGTTCGTTCAACTATCATCGTAGAAGCACTCGAATTTTGAGCATTAGTTTGCGAACCATTTAGCACAACTACTCTTTGGAAGAGCAGTTCGAATCACATCGCATATATTGCAGTAGAGCTTAAACCGCAACGCTTACTACCACGGTACTCCCGGTACACTCATTGTACATTAAGCCCTGCAAGTCTTCTTGCGCCTTTCTAAGGAATATAAGGGCTTTCCTAATAATACATGCAAAACTAATTGTAAACTGGAATTGGATATTACCAATGCACCTTGCTATTTCGTACGAGCTAATGTACGATCTTCATCGACTACAATTTGCATCTTTTTATAAAAAAATTTAACAAGCTATTTTTTATTATATATCTCTTTTCTAGAAACGCTAAAACAATCGTAAAATAACTTTATAATATCCCATTCCATTCACTCGTAGTATCCTTAACGAAATCTCCACGAGGTTGCCATAGAAATTCAGGAGAAATTAATTTCAATACGAAGTTCCGTATCCGCGCACTTTTCACGAAGATTTTAATAAAAACGTTGCAAAGAAGATAAATGAAATCATCGTGCTCCTTATCAACGGCGTATTATGTAAAATAAATGAAAGCATGCTCGAGTAAATATTTATTTAAAAGTACTACAACGATGTTTGATGAGTTTAGCTCCTAAGATCGTTTGAAATTAAATTGAAAATTACAAAGGCACCACTTGAAACCGCTTGAAAGTGTTACTCACCGCACGCAAACGCGTGACGAAGCTCAGTAATATAATCGACAAGCCAACGAAACGATTATCTCGGGGGACATAACTGTTGCTTCTCCCTGCGGCGATACTCGAGCGATCGTGTCACGATTCGAGTTCTCGAAGATTGCACACGTAGCGTACAGACGGGCAGACGATGCGCGACTGTGCGCCGAGCACCCTCGCGATCTCCCTTTTATGGTCCTCCCTCGACGCTCTTCTACTCGCACGCCGACTCTGACTACTTGATCTCTCACCAATGAATCGTACGATCCGTGAGAGTACAACCGATCTTTCGTGTTGGCCCGTTTCTCGCGCGGCTCTAACGCGCATGCGAAATTGCCGGTATCATATTCTTCACACGAGTGATTAAGTATTGCACGCTACGCGACCAAAATTTAACTGAAAACTTCTACGAAATAAAATAAAAATTCTATAGTCTTATTAACGATTTTGACAATGATGGTGATATAGGATTATCGCAACGATGTGTATAACATGATTAGAATCGTATTACAAAGTATACAATTATTTGTACATAATGCGTTATTTACTTTGTAACTTAGCCGACGCGGTCATAAAACGCATACGATTAAGGTAACTTTCTTTTCATAGGCTCCTCGTGTACTCTCACTTGAAGGGTAGAACGTGGTCCACATTTCCAAACATTGCCGTCTTTATCGAGTATACTCGCGCTTGCGGTTACTTGATACTGACCACCGCCTGTAGTCGTATTGCCACTGGTGGTAGAGGTGCTCGCACATCCTGGCGTTGATGCGGCGACACTTCCGAGGGAGAGTAAAAATTCGCAAGCGAAGAAGTCACGATGTGGTGTTACCGTTTGATGTAACTCATTCGTGTTTGTATCCTATATAAGAGTACATACGTCATAGCAAGAGAAACTTTTTGGGGAAAAACAAACAAAACTAATTTATTTACCTTCTGATCCGAATTGATTTTAGAAGGTGGCGTGGTAGATATAGATATACACACAGCCGAGACAGAACGATATAACGAAGCGCGTCGACCGTGTCTAAGTACACCTTCGACTTTTAATGCTAATTGACTACCCTGTGGTACCGAGACTGGTTCACCAAGTACTCGAGGTTGCGGTGACACCGACAGCTTTACGCTCGTAGCTTGCAAAGCTTGGAAGAAGTAACGTGGAATGGGTAGTCTCATGTTTCCCGCGCCTAATAACATCACTTGCGATATTATACAGCCAACTCTTACGTGACTAATGCCGCCGCCTTTTCCCTCTCCCGCCCACGGAGGTGCAAGACGGCGCAGTTCGGTACAATAACGAGCTAATTGACGCATTTCTACCGTTCCTCCAAAATCAAAATTTACTTCGTTCTGTTGGTACATGCAAATACTCGATCCACCGCAAACTCGTTCCACACTATTTTCCATTAAACAACACATTTCTTGTAATCTATAGATATTTTATAAGGTAAATATCATTCACGATATTTTAAAAATTTAGCAAATGTATTTGCGTGTAAAGGATACGCCCTGATATTTGCTAAGGAACCAGGATCCGCATCAAAAGCCGATTGATATAATTTCTGATAATTCTCGGCACACGTCTTCAACTCTTGAACTGATTTCCTTAACTAAACAATATTTAAGCAAGCATTTGTTAATTATATATTTTATATATTGCTCTAGAAAATTGTGTATACCTGTTGCGTTACACGTCCATATCGCTGAAGATCGTCCTTTGTCGCAAGAACCACTGTGCACGCGATAGCAGGAGGTGGGGCAGTACATAAAGACCTGAAAATATAATTACAGCTATAGAATATATTTCTTAATATTACCGTGTTAACTATAATTTCTTAAGAATCTTAAAAGCTTGCCTGCACGAATGTAAAAGTTGTACTACAGCTTGTAAAAATTCACAACGCAATTTTGCATATTCGCTTGCGAATTGTAAACTACGTAAAGGCGTACTAGCTGCTTTTAATGACGCACAAGCACTGGCATAGTGTGCGATCGCAGCGTTTAATTTTTCGACGATGTCCACTTTTTTTGAGGTATCGGCTGTATCCGTATTGTCCCTTCATATTTATAATGTTTATTATAAATTTTGTTATATACTTCTACTTAACATTACTTACATAAGAAAACTTTCTGCTTTTGTAACTAATTCTAATCCTGATAACCAAAAGTGAAGCTGCTCGGATGCAACAGCTTCTTTTAAATTCTTAAATATTTGGGTTGCAACTGTATGGTGACCATATCTAGCGGCACTTCTTGCAATTCGATATTTAGCCCACCCATCTACGCTTTTTGTAGTCTCTTCTATTGCCTTTAAACATTCTGAATTCCACTCGTAACCACCTGCTATCATTTGGAAAAGCAATGTACATAACATCACCTACAACATTAAGTGAATGCAGTAATAAATAATTATAAATTTATAATAATTAAATTAAACACAAACCTTGGTATGTACGTGCGAAGTTTGTTTGAGTTTTATTAATACATCTGGTAAGAGCGGGAGTAGTATGTTTTCTCCTAAACTTCCTATTGCTCCCAAAGCTTCACATAATGCAACTGCTTGTTTTTCACTTTGTCCATTTTCTGCACTGGTACTGATAAGCGTAGATCCAATAGCATCCACAAAAACAGAACAATGACTGGGCTGTGCATGACATAGTTTTACCGTCGAGCGTAAACAAGCTTTTAACTGACGTAAGTGTTTGTCTTCCAAAGCTAACAATATAATTAATGATTCCAGACAAGACACAAGATCCTGGGTAGCATAAGTAGGTAAACCCTCTTCGTAACTGTTGGTTTAAAAATCTAACATAGTTTTATCGTAGTTTAACTTTATATCTTATTGTTAGTTATTTTTTTCCCATACCAATAACATGCAACCCTTGCAAGTATGGTTACAGCTTTTACAGCAACAAAAGGATCTGGAGAATAACAAGCATTTACACAAAGGGATAAAAGTGGGCTTCCTTCATCCATATTAGCATCACATGTTATAGCACTTTGACTGAGTACCTAAATTTAAAAATTGTTAAATTTTGTTCATATATTTACAACTATAATTATGACTGTTGTAGAAAATAATATTTTACCTCTATCACATCTAATGTACGAATTAAAAGATCAGTGTTTCCGGTGCCATCTTGTAATAATTTTGTAGTACTTTCTAAAAACATATAAATATATTACTAAATTAAACCAAAAAAAGTACTATATACCTAAATATTTTACCACTTACCAATCAAATTATTAAGAGCACCTTGTGGCCATAAGTGAGCACCACGTCTTGCAAGTGTATGCAACAAGTGCAAGGCATGACGTTTAATAGATAACCGAGGATCATCTTGAAGGTATCGTAAGAGTAACACAACTTGTTCTGGAATATCTATTAGTGTTGCAGAAGCCAAAGTACTTAACGCACTGAGTGTTACTCTTACAAATTCAACAGCAGGATAACTAGCAAGAAGTTCCATACACAGTTCATTTACCTTTGATAAATATACATTTAAATTGAAAATCTACAGATTACTTTTGTTTAATAAATAAATTTAGAATATTTATAATACCATTGATGCAGTAAATGTGTCGTGATGCATATATTGTAGAATAGGTATAAGCTGTAATTTCATTGATGCTGGTGTAGCTTGCCCTCTAATCATGTCTGAGATTTTACTACACATAGATACAGCAAATAATTTGGACTGTGCTGCAAACATTTGAGCAGCATATATAGCAGCTTCTACTTCAACAGAATCATGAGAATCCAAAGACCTCCTTATACTATGATGTACCTTGATGTAATGAGAATAATTACTTAATATAAAAACCATAAGAAATTTAAAAAAAATTATTACCTGTTGCCTTTCAGGTATTATACCTGCAACGCTACCTAAGGTACGTAAAGTAAGAGCTCTAGCAACAGGATCATTAGAATGAATTACACTATAGATACGTCTAACAAATTCATCCACATTTAAAATCTTATCCAAATGTTTTTCACTTTGCTGACACACTCTAAGAACCCAAACACGTAAAAAGTTACTGCCCATGCGAAATACCTCTGCTAATTTTAGCAAAGATGAGTTTATCAATATAGGAAATGGATATTTCTCAAATAATCGAGGAAAACGGACTATTGCTTCACATTGTTCACCTATTTTGTTAGATCGTAAACCTAAAAAAAACACATATACATACAGTACACATCAAATTTGAACCCTTGCTTATAACCTATTGAAGTTAGAAAAATGCATACACACCTTTATCTAGTTCAATAAGTGCACTATTTGCATCTTGCTCTGGTTCTCCAAGTCCCGTATCGTTAAACGCATTCATTCTCATTCCTATCATATTTCTCTAGGTACAAATAAATTTTATAGAAGACTACCTATCCAGCCGGCTTCTCAATCGTTTATGCTGTACTATCCCACATGTTTATCACTGTAGTACGTATATGTTCCAGCATAGAGGCGTCGCACTCGTGCTTGATTTCGTGTGAATGGGTGTGTATATATACATATGTGTAAGTAATATAAGGTTTACTTACATTATTTAATATGAGGTCACATACATGAGGTTGGACACTGTCTCATTCTGTATGTACATATGCGTACGAAGTACGCCATACGAATCGAATTCAAATATCGAAAATAAAGAAGTTTCAAACAGCTTTTTCGTCACGAACTAAAAATTACTCATAGAAAATATAAAAACGTAAAAAGTGTTTTACTTTCTTATAAGAAGTTAAAAATCGTTTAAAACTCGAAATCATTTGTTGCTTCACGATCTATCGAGTTATTATCGTATATATATCGAGAGTTCATATCGCAAGAAGAGCTTCTGTCAGCTCTGTGTTCACATCGCTGCAATTGACAACCAAACTTCGCCGAGTGTAGTGCAAGATCGACTGTTTGTTTAGACAAAAGTTAATTTCTACAATCGATTTAAAAACAAATTTGTAAAGTGTGGGTGTAAACGTTCCGTGCTGAAATAATGGTAGATTACAGCAAATGGAAAGATATTGAAGTAAGGATACAATTTTATTGGTCCTGAATACGTGTAGAATTTTCTAGAAAGATGATAACAATTTTGTTACTGGATTGTTCGTAATTCTTTATTTTGATATTAACTGTTTCATTTAATCTTTTTTATGTTCTCGATAGTTAATATTTTTCGATAAACTGTCTATATAAAATTTTTGTCATTTCTACATGAAAGAACGTTATTTTTTAGGCACGATGGAAGGGAGTCTTATGCGAACACCATCGCTAAAAGTGTTAACATGCTATAACTTTTTACAAAAATGAAATTTTTCAATTCCGATAAAAAATCTGCATGAATCAGAACGTTTTCTTAATTATGATGCGCGTGTGTGTGTGTGTACCCTTTATTCGTTTATAATTTGACATTGGCTAAACAAAATAAAACAAAATTTTACAAGTAAGCTCTTTGTCTTATGGAAAAACGTTCTGTAGAATTTAAAAACAATCAGATCACAATTTTCACAATGATGCATGTGACGTTAAAAATACTTTAACGTAAAAATTAACAAATTGGTACAAGAGATCGTTACTAATTTTTGTAAAACACTAGTGTATTGCAAGAATGTTTATTTACAAGTTTCAGAGAAATCGAAGGATTATTTTTAAAAATAATATAATGGTAAAAATTAGCAAATTGGCTGAACCGATCTTAATGAAATTTTAAAGGAGGCTTTTGCTTATAGTAAGAATGTTAAATTTCAAATTAAAAAGAAATAATTTAGAGGTTTTCAAAATAACGATAGATCATAGGTACATTTACAGATGTGCCTAATGCATAAAAGCGAAATTAGTGAAACAAGTATAACTATTATAAAATATACTTTGCGGTAGTGCTTAAAAATCCTACAAACTAAAAGGGGGTCCAAAAGGGTGCATCCCCTCTGTGCGTGATACCCTTGATTTTATGTATATGTTATATTCTGGAAACAATTGTGTTATTAATCTTAATAATGCAATATGTAGATTTCAGATGACGAAGATGACACCCATCCTAACATCGATACACCATCCTTATTTAGATGGCGTCATGAAGCAAGATTGGAACGTATGGAAGAGAGAAAACGAGAACAGGAAGAACATGAAAGGAAAAAAATAGAGTATGTAACTGAAATTTATATTTTGCCCTAATACTTGTGCTGTTAATTTTTAACAACAGCCAAATACATATATGTTTATTTAGACACATAAAGAAACTTAAAGATACAAAGGAAAAACTTGCGAGGTTAGAGAGTGAACAAAAAGATTCTGCTGACTTAACTGCATTAAAAAAAGTTTTACAAGATCTCGAGGAAGAAGACAAAAAAATTAAAGCAAAGGAAGATGAAATTAAAAAAAGGGAAAAGTTAACACCATGGAATGTAGATACTATTGGTCAAGATGGATTTACAAAAACTGTAATAAACACAAAACCACCACGGAAAGATGATGATTCCAGTTTGTCAGACGAAGAGAAAGAAAAAAGAATGAAACAGTTTGTAAAAGAAAATGAGAAAACATTAAAAGAATTTGGCATGCTTAGAAGATACGATGATAGCAAAACATTTCTGTTGAATAACCCACAGTTGGTTTGTGAGAATGCAGCAAATTATTTGGTTATTTGGTGCATTAACTTAGAGATGGAAGAAGTAAGTGTTTTATGATTTGATTTTTAACTCTAACGATAAGAAAATATTATTCTAAATGGTCTTCTTATGTAATTGCAGAAACATGATTTAATGGAACATGTTGCTCATCAATGCATATGTATGCAATATATATTAGAACTGTCGAAGCAGCTAGATGTTGATCCTAGAGCATGCGTCAGTTCTTTCTTCAGCCGCATACAAATTGCAGAAGTAGAGTACAAAAAATCCTTTGACGATGAACTTACAGCATTTAAGGATAGAATACGTAAAAGAGCTGCTGAGAAAGTTGCAGATGCACTTAGGGAAGCAGAAGAAGAAGAAAGAAGAGCTAGGCTTGGTCCAGGAGGTCTTGATCCGGTTGAAGTTTTTGAAAGTCTCCCAGAGGTATAAAAAATATAAAAGAAATAAAAATCATTTGTTTCACATTAGATATAGTTCAAAAAAGATTAAAAATGACAATGTAATGCCAATAAAATTATACTTTCAGCCTTTACAAAAATGTTTTGAAGCACAAGATATACCATTATTGCAACAAACAATAACTGCTATGCCTGAAGAAGAAGCTAGATATCACATGAAGCGTTGTATCGACAGTGGTCTTTGGGTACCAGATGCTAAAGCTAAAGAAAAAGAAGAACAAGAACAAAAAGAAAAGAAAGAAGAAACTAAGGGCACACCTGATCCTGAATAATGCTTTAACTACCTGTTGCTTCTGTACTTGTTCTTCGTTAAGCATATGATACTTTAAACTAGTAATCTTTTAAAAGTTTACAACAGATTCGTTAAAAATTGAATGAAAAGAGAATAATTTTGTTCTCCATATAATTTGTGTAACAAGAAACATAATACTAACGTTAATTATTTTCATAAACTGGAAATAGCTGAAAGTTCAGCTAACTATTGTAGGAGACTGAGATTTTTTGTTATAGTATGTTTTTTATTGGGATTTGTTCCTTTAATAAAAGACAATGAAGACGCGAGGTTACGATTATCGGTCCACTATATTACCAGCAGCAGCAGTACCTTCCTCACGTAAAATATTCATAGCTGTATTTTGAACGTAATTCGTTAAAGCAGTATTGAAAAGATTGTTCTGTATGTATATACTAATTCTAAAGTATATAGAATATATGTATATATATTCTTTATGCTATCATGTTTCATTTTTGGTGCATTTTCTGGGTTTTTTCACCGATATGTATGTGATATGTACATTACACAATGTATATCGTTGCATATGAATTGTGTAAATAAATAAACTTTGTCGATCGAATTTTCTACTGCATTCACTTTTGATAAATTTTTCATTTTTTTTTTAGAACTTTCTTTATTATTAGTTTTTTAAATATAACGACATTACATGAAACATAGCCAAAAAATTCGTTGTACTTCATGGCAAATACGTAAATCAGAGGATATTTTAAGTAAAGTCAACAGAAAGTACGTAATTCATTGATTAGTATTTCTAACGGGTTTAAATGTGCGCGTTTAGTTTCGATTGCTCGAGAACGAGATATGGTCGACCGGAAATGACGAAGAATCGCGTCTCGAATCCTCGGGCGGCCCTTCCTTTTCCGGTGCGATGTGCCACGGGTCCTTGGGTAATATTTTTCGTCTTTCATTCTGGTCATTATACGTTAGTTCCATCACCTCCGATAGCGCAGGCTGATTTTCATTGGAACGGGTAAAGATTTTTCTCCATTAGAAGTAGTTTTTTAACATTTTTTTTACGCTAGATACAAGCGAATTCTCGTTAGGACACTATGTGCCTCACGACGCTACCCCATCTGATGGAAAACGGCAGCTTTTCAACTCGTATTACATTGAGAGAAGTCGCACACTCATTTTGCATGGTGCCATCGTATCATATCATATCATATCATATATTATTAGAACCGAAAATTGAGGTTACTATTGAGTGTGCATTGTTTCGTAAGTTGTGTGACTTATGGAAATGAGAAAGTCCCTGAGCTCATTAAATATTTGTGCTGTCGTATAAAGAAAATTAGTGTTGCGCGTAATCGGAATAGTATCCGTAAAAATTTTATGTGATACGATGTAACGTTTATTCTCAAACTACGAACGTTATTGTTCACTCCATATTTCAAACGTAATACTCCTTTGTTCGATCGAAACGCCAATGGTATAGAAAGAGATCTGACGTAATATTTTCTTGACTGTGATGCTATAAAAGTACAAGTTTTAAAAAATGTAACTTCTTGCATTAAATCGAGTTATGTAATATCATGTTAATAATTCTTTTGTTACGTCGAGATTTGTATATGATCGCGTTGTAAAGTTCTACGTTAATTGCGCATTTGACTGGATAATCGAAAAACTGACGTCGTGCATTCTGGGTAAAATTTCCGTGAGTAATAAAAATGGCTGTCCAGCAACGATTTCCGTTTCGTAATTTTCTTTTGATATAGCTTCGGTGTCTTATATTTTTACAATGATTTCGCTTTCGTTAAAGAGGAAAAATTGTGAAGTACAAAATTTCGTTTTTAGGGATAATTTAAAACAAAAATTAGTTTTTCCTCGATATGTCATATTTGAACGGTATTCGTCGGGTTGAAGGGGGGTGTTGCGCTGTAGTCGAGTGGTAGGGGACGGGTCGAGCGTTGCATGACGGGAGGACGGACGGGGAGGGCGAAAGAACGAGCGGAGTTCACAAAATGGCGGCCAAGCTCAGGCCTGTGACCATATAGTACGCGAAAATTCAATAATTTTGCATGATGTCACGACGCTGTACATCAATAGTCGTTTAATATTGCGAACACGTGTGCACGGATTAGTTTTTTCGTTAAATTAACGTGAATTTGTGCGTGGTGCGTCCGTTATTCGAAGTTCGATGCGACGCGTAGACGAGACGATGCAGGTGAGTGGACGGGATTCGAAAATTGTTCAATTTTGGGCATCCCTTCGGATTTTTTTATCGATAATTATTTGTTTTTGGCGCCGAAACGAGCCTCGGTGTCCTTGTGAGAAACAAATTAACAATATACGACCACGATGTTGTTTGGAATAAGGGGAAAAATCACATTGTCACGCGCGTTTAAGTGTATTGCTGCTAGAAAAACCTCGTAAAAATTTAAAAAATGATTTCGTATTCGTGTAAAATATTTTTCCGCGTAGGGCGGGGTCCAAAGGACCACAGGAGCTCAGGGACTTCATTCTTCATAGTCACACTTTTCCACAACTTTACATAGTTTTCCAGCCTCTTAATAACCTATAAGTTTGTTTACATTGCTTCAAGATGACATTTATCACTGAAAATATTCGTGTTCCACCCTAATTTTCGTTAAAAATGATTCCTTGTATTCTCCTTTAACTAGATACCATGGTTATTCCAAAATTTAAAACAGACCCATTTTTGCAAATTAAGCTCAAAGATCTTCATGTATGGTTTGCCTGCAATAACCGCTGTTATGCAGTATTGTCATTCTTACAAGGTAGACTAATTTTACTTGTGTCATCTCAGAAATATTGTAAATATGCTGTGCATTTTCTCATTATAAAGTTTTACATACATTTTTGAATTATCACCAAGTTTAACAATGTGTATCGTGTCTTTTTTATCAGCTGTTGTAAATATAGGACAAGTTATAAAGATCCTTCTCTTTGTTGTAAAAGGCTTTGTTTTTATACTGATTTTATTCTCACGTGATTCATGAAATGAAAAAGAAAATGCTTAAATGAATTTTACATTTGATGTAGAATGATCATTCGGTAAAATTACATTCAACAAGTCGTGGAATTAAATATTAGTGGTAAAACTAAAACTATGTATACGTTTCATGTTAATGTTTTCAAATGATAATTGACCACATATGTACATACATACAGTGTATGTATCTTGGGCTTAATAGCATACATTGCTCTTGGGGATTTACTGTTTTGCAAAAATAGTAAGCATCGGTAAAAAATGTTTTTACATTATAACATAGCTACTTCGTAAAAAATCTGTTATGATCAACTAAAAAGTGAGTGTACTGAATGTTTTTGCAATAAAACAATTAATTGATGAAGTACACATTCCAGATAGTAATCAGATTATCTGTTTAACTAGCTTACATGATTTTATTTAAGTATATTTTCATATTGACGTTATTTACGAAGAAAAAGAATTCAAGAAGTTTTTCACTATGTTATGGAAAATTCATTGGTTGTGTGAGGCTGTTATCTGGATATATATACCTATTTAGAATCATGCTTCTTTGATATCATGGTATTCTGTATATATTATCTGTTATTTTTACACTTTTATACATGGATCATTTGTAACCTTCTGCAAGAAAGCTTTATTATCAAGCGCAATATTATTTTTTTTGTACTTTAGTCCATTCAAAAATAAATTTATAGATGAGTTAGCAATGTTCATATTAAGAAATTAAATTGTATTTGTGTAATATTAATTTGGTCACCATACTAATGATACTCTAAGAAACAGCATATTTAGGCTTATACAACTACCGTATTATCAGTACTCTTAACTTCCATTCATCAAACATATCTACATATTTCTATCATAAAATTAAGAGTAAACAGAGCTTCTGATGTAATTCCTGAATTACTTAATAAAAATGTAAAGTATTTAAATAATGAAGTATATCATTTTTTACAATACCCAATGTACCTTTTACTATATTGTAGATAAATTGTTACGTTCCGCAAGGCTTATATAAATTATGAACTTAACATTTTTTAAATGGAAGAATGGAATCTTCTTTGTATCGCAGCTGCTGCATTGATATATAACATGAATTTATTTATTCTAAATATTTATTACTTGTAATGCAAGCTTCTCATTATGGACCATTTTATATACTTATCAAAAAGGTCAGATATTGAAATTTGAAGTAGTCTTTGGACTACTAACAAAAAACTGAGGTCTTCATAATCTTTGTGTTTCTCACCTCAAAATGGTGGACACATTCCATGAAATGGAGGACAAGTTACTTCTTCAACATAGGTGGCAGTAGTTATAAAGCAATGGATTTGTAAAAGAAAATCAAAGAACAAATATTAATCACAAAGATCCACCTTACAATAAACATGTCTGATATTGATAAGAAAAAAATAATAGCAACTCAGAAGTAAGAAAATATTATATTTTCTATTCCAAACAACATTGGGGCTGACTCACCTTGATTTAAACATAAGTAGTATCAGGTATTATTATATTACAGAAGACATTTGAATCAGAGTCTGGTAAGGAATCTGGATCTGACTCTGAAAACGAGAGTAAAAGTGACAGCTCTTCTTCTGGAAGTAATTCAGCCTCTGCCTCAGCATCAGACAGGTGCGTATTCATATAGACTCTTGTTTCCCTTAAAATAAGAAAGCCAAAATAAAGCAATACACCTTATACTTAATTTCCCTTAAACTTCTGTGAATATTCAAGATCTTTAAAGAATCTTGAAGACTCATTTTATATACAGATATAATCATTAATGTACTTTGCTGTCTGATGTACAACAAACAATTAAATGCCACTCAAGTTATTGTGTACTGCTACAGCTTGATATAGCACTAACATTGCCTTCATGGTATTGCTAACTATGTGTATCCCATTGAGTTTTTGTGATCACTTTTTTGTAATTGTACTTACACAATGCTAGATGAACTACTATCTTTTATATTAATTTTTGTTATGTTGGAGCATTAGCAGTGTTTCAAATAGAAAGTAAAGCAAATCAGTTCCTTATAATACCTTGAAATATATCTGAAACTATAGAATCATAAATGTTTCAATTTGTGTTTTGGAATGTAATGTTTCACTTCCCTAAAAAGAATAACGTAATGGAAAGATCTATATTACTGTCAATATCATAAAAATAGATATATTTGAAGGTATGAAACGATAATCATTCAAAGTAGTGAAATGAGAAATTGCCTGGCTGCTCATGCAGTGACTCTAGCTCTTCGAGTGGTTCCGGTTCTGGATCAGGTTCTGAATCTGAAAAATCAGAACGATTGGATGCACCTGCACAAAGTGATAGCTTTCAAAGCAAATCCTCAAATCACAGCACAGAAACAAAACTTAGGCTTAAAAATGAGTCTAGTCGTGAGTGGGATGAGAATCCTGACATATATGGCATCAGGAGATCTGGACGTTCTAGGAAAGAGCCAGAAAGGCTCGCGACACAACGTGAAAGTGATAGTGAGAGTCGCAAGAGATTTAAGAAAAAAGGGTAAGTAGAGACCGTGAAGGAACAATTTTAATTGATCAAATCCTACAGCCCAATTCTATAAGACAATTTATATACAATTTTTAAACTCACTTATAAGCTCGTATAGAGCATCTTAATGTATTCAGCTAAATTTTCATGAAAAAAGTCAATTTTATCATTAATTCCATGTTATAGTTTATCAAAAAACAAACTTTACAGAAGAGATTTTAAATTATTGAAATATGATAAAATGCAGAAAAATACAAGATAGTGGGAAGTAGCTTTGACTTATTTGTAGTTATATAAACGTTGCTTTAATTAGGTAATCCGTCTCATTAAATTTACTAATAGTATTCTTTTTCTTATGAAGAAGCTATACGACAAAAGAATTTAATGACTTGAATCACATGGATTTTTATACATGTATAGTTACTATCATGTGCTTGTTTTTTTGTGCTTCTTTGCATCGGATATCCACACCGTGTCATGTAGATCATTGTATACTATGTGGCAATCATAAAAATGAGTGTGTTAATTCTAACGCAAACTATCTTTTTGTAAGTTTAAAATTGTAATGCTTTATCCACTTTTTTATCCATTAACTTTTTAGTTTATTTATTGCGCGAAGTAATTACTAATGCATTTGTGAATAATGATAAAATAAAAATATGCACAAACTTGCACTATTTTATATCTATGCAGTGTTTCATAGTCGAATATTATAGATAATTATCTAATTATAAGATCAGTCGCGAAAAGAAAAATATCCTGTATAAATTTCTTTCTTTCATTAGATATAAATTGTATATATCCAAAACAGTTTACATGATTTATCAAATATAAAGCACTAGTAAGAGTATTTACAGTAATGTTTCTTATAAGTAATAACAATTTATTTATTTTAGTTCACATAACTCATGGAATTCAGAAAGTTCAGAATCAGAATCTGATGAAACTGAAAATAGGAGGCCACCACCTAGTAAGTCTCTAAACAGACGAGCAGCGCAAAAGGCTAAAGAAAAAGCTAGGGCACGAAAAAAACGTATTTCCGAATCTTCTGAAAATTCATCGTTCGATAGCGATGATAACAGAAGGTATTCAATTCTTTTAATCTTTATTAAACTGTTAAACATAAATATTAAACATGTTATTTATAAAATTCAGGCAAGTTACAAGAAGGACAGGTACTGCAGTTAGTTATAAAGAGGAGAGCGAAGAAGGTACTGATAGTGAAGATTTGGTGGAAGTTGATGAAGCAGCCACTGCAAATGCAGAACCTGACAATGCTGAAACAATTGAAAGAATTTTGGGACAAAGGAGAGGAAAGAAGGGTGGTAAGTTCAGTTTTAGATGAATAGTATTATGTAAAGAAGATAGCACGTAATAACATTGTATTTGAAAATATTATCTATTATAGTTACAGGGAATGTTACCACGATTTATGCGGTAGAAGAAAATGGCGACCCTAATCCAAAAGATTTAAGTAATGAGGAGACTGAATCACAATATTTAATTAAATGGAAGGGCTGGTCTCACATACATAATACATGGGAGTCCGAAGAATCTTTAAAAGCACAAAAGGTAAAATTTAATTTTTATAAGCAATTAAGAATGAAGTTAACTTTTAATAGATTTACTAATATATTGCAACGATTTTAGGTTAAAGGATTAAAAAAATTAGATAATTTTATTAAACGCGAGCGAGAAATTAAACAGTGGAGAGATTATGCAGGACCTGAAGATATAGATTATTTTGAATGCCAGTTAGAATTACAACTAGAACTTTTAAAGAGCTATAACAATGTAGAAAGAATTATTGGTAAGATTTTAGAGGTTTATATACTTACAACTTGTACACTTAATTATGTGCTATTACTTTGCAGAAATTTATAAAAAAATCATAATTGTTAATACATGTTATAGCTGAATATGAGAAGCCAGATTCAGACCATCCTGATTATTATTGTAAGTGGGAAAGCTTGCCATATGCTGATGCTACGTGGGAGGATGGTGCATTAATAGTTAAAAAGTGGCCAGAAAAGATAAAAGAATTTCGGGACAGAGAGGATTCAAAAAGAACTCCAAGTAAACACTGTAAAGTGCTTAAAACCAGACCCAAGTTTCATCAGTTAAAAGGACAACCCGAATATATGGGTAGAGGAAAAGATTTAGTTCTCAGAGATTATCAAATGGATGGACTAAATTGGATGATCCATTCTTGGTGTAAAGAGAATAGGTGTGTGTTTATAAATTCGTTAAAAATATATTGTCAATAGTAATTCTTCCTTTCTAATTATGTTTACTTACTTTCAGTGTTATTTTGGCAGATGAAATGGGTCTTGGAAAAACCATACAAACTATATGCTTCCTTTATTACCTATTTCATACTCATCAGCTTCACGGGCCATTTTTACTAGTAGTGCCTCTTTCAACAATGACTTCCTGGCAAAGAGAAATGGCCCAGTGGGCACCTGACATGAATTTTGTTACATACTTAGGCGATGTCACATCTCGAAACGTCGTATGTATTTTTTAATCCTACCACCGTTTGTAATAAATCGTTCGTTTGTTATATGATCGCTATTGTTTTTCAGATAAGAGAATACGAATGGTGCTATAGTTCAAAAAGGTTAAAATTTAATGCAATACTTACAACATACGAGATAGTACTTAAAGATAAAGCATTTTTGGGTGCCTTAAATTGGGCAGTGCTTTTAGTGGACGAAGCACATAGATTGAAGAATGACGACTCTCTTCTTTATAAAGCTTTATGTGAATTTCACACTAATCATCGTCTTTTAATTACGGGTACTCCATTGCAAAACAGTTTGAAGGAGTTATGGGCCTTACTTCATTTCATAATGCCCGCTAAATTCAATTCTTGGGAAGAATTTGAAAAGGAGCATGATAATGCTGCTCAGAAAGGTTATTCTAAGTTGCATAAACAATTGGAGCCTTTTATTTTAAGACGCGTTAAAAAGGATGTAGAAAAATCATTACCGGCAAAAGTCGAACAGATTTTGCGGGTAGAAATGACCTCTTTGCAAAAACAATACTACAAATGGATATTGACAAAAAACTATAATGCTTTGCGCAAGGGCGTTAAAGGGTCCACCATGACGTTTCTTAATATAGTAATAGAATTAAAAAAGTGTTGCAATCACGCTTTTTTAACGAAACCTACCGACGGCGAAAGACGAGAAAGTAACGAAGATTATCTCCAACAATTGATTAGAGGCTCTGGAAAATTGGTTCTTCTAGATAAACTTCTAGTACGACTTCGGGAAACTGGTCATAGAGTATTAATATTTAGTCAAATGGTAAGGATGTTGGATATCCTCGGAGAATATTTACAAAAAAGGCATTTCCCGTTTCAAAGATTGGATGGAAGTATAAAAGGAGAACTAAGAAAACAAGCGTTAGATCACTTTAATGCAGATGGATCACCGGATTTTTGTTTCTTGTTATCAACAAGAGCTGGTGGTCTTGGTATCAACCTAGCCACTGCAGACACTGTGATCATTTTCGACTCCGATTGGAATCCACAAAACGACTTACAAGCTCAGGCAAGAGCTCACCGAATTGGACAGAAAAATCAAGTTAATATTTATCGATTAGTTACGAAAAATTCGGTAGAGGAAGAGATCGTTGAACGTGCAAAACAAAAAATGGTTCTTGACCATCTGGTTATTCAAAGGATGGATACAACTGGAAGAACGGTGTTGGATAAAAAAAGTCCAGGGACCAATAATAATCCATTCAATAAAGAAGATTTAAATGCTATATTAAAATTTGGTGCAGAGGAATTGTTCAAGGATGAAGAGGACGGAGACGAAGAACCTACTTGTGATATAGACGAAATTTTAAGAAGAGCCGAAACCCGAGACGAAGGACCTGCTACTGTGGGGGATGAATTATTATCAGCATTTAAAGTAGCTAGCTTTGCTGCATTTGAGGAAGAATCGGAACCAGTTAATCAGCCCAACGACAACGACGATGAGAGCAAAGATTGGGCGGAGATTATACCCGAAAATTTTCGAAAGAAAGTCGAAGAAGAAGAGAAATCCAAGGAGATGGAAGATCTTTATCTTCCACCAAGAAGTCGTAAAACTCTCCAACAAATTAATCAAAGCGGCGATGGAAGAGGTAGAAAGAGGAAAAAGATGCCGGTAGATGACAGTGAGGAAGGAGAAGAGTCTGGAAGTGAAGTGGAAGGTAGTGACGATGAACGACCTAAGAAGAGAGGTAGACCAAGGGTCACACCTCGCGAAAATATAAAGAGCTTCACCGATGCGGAGATTCGAAGATTCGTTAAAAGTTACAAGAAATTTACGGCTCCTTTGAAACGATTAGATGACATTGCCGCGGACGCTGAACTACAAGAAAAACCGATGTCAGAATTACGTTATTTAGGCGAACAACTTCAGTCTCGTTGTGAAGCTTGCCTGTCCGAATTTGAAAGTACTGCGAAAGAAAACAAAGGCGAGGAAGAGGGCAAAGGACCTGGTCGTAAAAGAGGACGAGGTCCCACGTTTAAAATGGGTGGCGTTATGGTCAATGCAAAATCATTTTCTGCTGCCGTGAAAGAATTAGAACCACTTGATCAAGCACTTCCGTCTGACGCAGAACAAAGAGCCAATTGGCATCTTGACATTAAAGTGAAACCAGCGAATTTCGACTGTGACTGGGGCTCCGAAGATGACTCTAGACTTTTGAGAGGAATATATCAACATGGTATGGGTTCTTGGGAAGCGATTAAAACCGATGCTAGTTTAAAACTTGGTGACAAACTTCTTCCCAATGGTAGCAAAGTTCAATGTAAACGAATTACCGCTCGTGCTGAGTACCTGTTAAAAGTTCTAAAGAAACAGATGGACTTAAAACACGGCGTGGTGAGGGTTTTCGATATTTTTCAAATGTCTTTCATTTTATGCGATTATTTGCTCACGCCTTTATTCTTATTTTAGACACGAGCGAGGAAACCTAGAAAACCAAAAGAAACAAAGACAGCGATCACTAAAGAAATTATTGAAGACAATGATAGTTCTGGGGAGGAAAGTAAAAAACTTAAAACAAAGGTCGATAAGGTGAGTTAATTAATGCATAAATAAATTAAACTTGTATAGAAAGAAATTGGTTAATCAAAGTGTACGATTACTTTGTTCGTAGGTACCCGTAAAGAAAGAAGAAGATGTTGTTGTTAAAAAAGAAGTTAAGGAAGAACCCGAAGAAGCGTCCGAAGAGAAGAAAAAGGAGAAAAAAGTGAAGAAGGAGAAAAAAGAGAATAAAAAGGCTAAGAAAAATAAGCAAACGGCTGGACCTATGCATTTCACGGCCAATAACGAACCACGGGCTCTCGATGTCCTTGGTGACCTAGATCCATCTATATTCAATGAGGTAATTACTTTTTTATCGAAATGTATGGCTTAAATTATTGTCGAATTCAAGAAAATAAATCGATGCATATTTTATTAGTGCAAGGAGAAGATGCGTCCCGTGAAAAAAGCATTAAAAGCTTTGGACAGACCAGATCAGTCTTTAAGCGAAGCAGAGCAAGTAGCCCATACTCGCCAATGTCTTGTTCAAATTGGAAATCAAATTAACACTTGTCTTGCAGAATACAAGGATCCTGAACAAATAAAAGAGTGGCGAAGTAATTTGTGGTATTTTGTATCAAAGTTTACAGAATTTGATGCTAAAAAACTATACAAATTATATAAGCACGCGACGAGAAAAGGCGGTGACGGTAATACAAGTGCAACATCTAGTCCCGAAAAGAAAGAGGAAATAAGTAATTCAAAGGTATATCTTTTTATATATCACTCATCTTTCGTTTTATATCATGAAGCTTTGTTACGAGCAAAGATTATTTGCCCACACAGAAACATGAAAAATCGTATGACAAGCATATCGATAAACAGTTAACGGATTCCGGTAATAAAGAGTCTCGTCAAGCTAAGCGTAGAATCGATGACATGGAAGATAATTCAAATAGCAGTATCCCAAGTAAGAAACATGTTACAGCTATTAATGCAATGAGCAATATTAGCAACACGTCGGCTGTTACTATCGGTGCTATTACGATTACTCCTATAACGTCAACCGCAAATTCTACGTCGAGTACAACTAATACTACGGATACATCAAGGCATAAAGAACAAAAAGATTCAAAGTCCAAAGATATGAAACGGGATCGAGAACGAGATAGAGATAGAGACAGAAGTCACAATGATAGGAGCATAGACAGATTAAGTGGTGGAAAAGACGAAAGGATCAGAAGGGATAGTGGTGGTTATAATATGGGTGGACATTATAGTGGGAGTAGGGAAGATGATCACTGGTTATTACCTAGGGATGCAAGGGATATGAGAGACGGAAGGTATGTATTTACTTGATGATTACATACAACAGAATACGCTTATCTGATCTATATATAAATTGTTGTATTAATATGTTTATCGGCACAGATTTACAGATCACAAACGCGATAGATTCGAATCTTACGGACGCTTATCTGGCTACCATCGAGACAGAGAAAGAGATAGAGACCGCAGTATGCATATAAATGACAAAAGAAGGTACGTGGTACATCGGACGATTTTCTTCGCCTTTTTTAAGGCAACTTAAATAATTCTTCGTAAAACTGGATTTTAGTGATTATTACAGGTATCCATCTGGTCCACCGAGCTATGGATATGGTCCAGGTAGCTATGCGAGTGGTGGTGGTGGATATGCACCAAATGATATGCCATCAAGCCACTTTAGAGGGCGAGGATATCCCGGTGATAGTTACTCGAATGACTGGCGACCTAGCAAAGATTATAGAAGAGATTACGACAGAAGGCCGCCTCCACCAAATGCTAATTCCTAGTGCTCCTTTCAAGCACTAACATCGTGTGTATTGTAAAACGGTTATAGCTCCGTTGGAACATCATGTAATTTTACAGGACGCGGCACTTAAAGTAGTGCTAATTAACAGAAACATGTGATTAAGTGCTAAATTCAATATACAATCTTTTCTGTGATTTAGCACCACGTGTGACTTGTAGCTATGTAAAAAGTCTATTCCACTGCTTACTTAATACGCAACAAAATAATTTTATCATGATCATACGATCGTTTCGGAAGAACTTCAAGGGTAGATTGTGCAAAGATGATAAACTGAGATATATTGTTAGTGTATAATTATAACTTTTTTATATGTTAGAGCTTATGCGAAACATACGTAACGGAGAGGGCGCATCAGTGATTTCTATCGCATGTAAATTGCGTTTCAAGGTCTTCTCTTACTTTACTTCAGAAGGCACATCCAATTTCTGTTGTTATTATACGAAGTTGTGGAGTTTATCGCAAGTAATTATACATGATCGAG
>JAIFRP010000031.1:6336790-6389046 GCA_032403825.1 Odynerus spinipes | reverse complement strand
TTATCATATATTGCTCCAGTTAACGATATATTGTTTGCAGCAAGTGAATGCCTTCCCATCCATTTCATCTGTTATATACGTTGCATTTCCAATTCTACATGTACAGGTTCATTTTGGGTGTATTGCCGAGATACGAACATTCACCATTTAAAACTCACTTCATTTTAAGATTTCTTCGAGAACTTAGAACGTATTACTCCTTTGATATTTTAAGATTAGTTCATAATTCAACAAATTTAGATTAAGGTGCGACTTCATTGCCATTTGAGTAAGACATAGTGCATATATTATGACAATGTTTAGAAAATTCTACAGGTTCTGTTATACATAAATTTATGCATTTTATATTAATCTCGATTGGAAATGTATTATAAAAAGAAAAATATTGAGCCAGATATTTTGATTGAAAAATAAGATTTTGTTACAAGTTATTGTACCGTTAAATAAGGAAAAATCATATACACGACAGTCAGAACGAAAATTCAATTTTGATCATTTTTTAAATTAATTTTTATAAAGTCTTATATCTTATTAATTGAAGCGATAGATGATTATTCTATTTTTGAGTTTACTTCTTCGAAATATCAGAAGTTTGTATCCTACCTGAAAATAAGAGTGTGAAATAATGTACATATTAGGATAAGATTAATGGTTGTATTCTATTTAATTGTAGGGCCTACGAGATTGTACACAGTTTCCTTTAAACTTGGTAAATATAACAGGAAGACTGTCATCTCAGCCCTGCTTCAATAAAAAATAGTTGAATATAAATAGAGACGTGCGTAAGGAAAAAAGATTTTAATTATACAACTGTAAGGCACTCTGAAAGAGCATTGATCTATCGAAATATTTTTTAATCCAACTCTTGATAATCATGAAATTTATATAGCAGTTTTCAGTAGGAATACCAAACGTTGCACCATTTATCATGTTATGGTGTTTTGTAAAGTATTCCATTTTTCGTATATCTCTTAAACATCTCTCTATATATATATATATATATATATACACGCATACATATACGCCGGAAATTTTGTAATCATAAAAGAAAATGAAAGTGGTTGAGAGGATTTATTGGTTTACCCAAAATGAATTCACAACAACAGTGCAAAATCTTTATTACAACGGTATAAATTATTATATGTTACGATTAAAACCATCTTTAGCGCTAAATACTATGCCTTTATTAGACTGTACAAAAGAAATAAATTATTTTGTAGATTATTTTATTCACATTAAACAAATTACTTGATAGATAATATTTTGCAATTTTAGTGTGCATTTGTATAAATATTAGAGTATATTAACATAAGAATCTGGCCAGAGTGATGATATAGGATCTTGCTAATGTTAACCATGTTTTATGTCCGACATATTTGTGAGAAAAACAAGAATACATGTGCGCTGCACCGTGATAGAAATCCGCTAGTTTAATTTTTTAATTACAAGGCGATGTTCAAAACAGCGAGCTATTTTTAATTTATTATTAGCTGAGTACAAGTCATGAACAGTAACAAAACAAACCTGTAAATATAAAAATAAGAGAATAAAATAATAATTATATAGTAAAAATAATTTAATATCACATGTTTGACAAAAGTAGCGATTATAATAATGTATTTTATCTATCGCCAGTGTAGCATATATATAACGTATCGAAATATATTTGGAAATGAAATATTTCGTAAAATTCGTACTACAGAACCATTTTGTATGAATCAAGAAGGAAGTTCGTCGCATGAAACGGTATTGAATTTTTAATGGTGTGTTACTTATTTCGGAAGGTATTTCTTCCTTTTTCGATTGTAGAATTACTATCAAGCGAAACTTCCATTAGCATTTTCGAACGTTCTGGTATCCTGTGTAGAATACCCGTCCATCCATTTTTGGTATATCATTATATAAAACTTTTAACTTGTATAGCCAAAGTTCGACATTATCCATACATATAAATTCCCGGTAGATTGATGTGTCAAAAGCAGTGCACGTAACCAAGAGAGGGAGCGAGGATCTTTCTGTGCGCACGTTAAATACTGGTTTATACGGGAGGTAATATATTTACATTTTAATATATTTATATCGTGTACCGAGCATTTTAATTTAGATAATAATTATAAATAAAAAAGGGTGTGCCGGTTCTACGTTTTGCAATGTAATCACCTTAGTTGCGCACTAAAAATATATATGGCGTAGTAACACCGGTTTAGTAGCGTTCGCGATAACGTTTTACGTCGTAGCTAAAGCATATAATATATAATATAATCAATTATAGCATAAATCAACTAATTTTAGTTATTGGTTATTTGTTCAGACGTATTTTCAAAACAGCGTATTATAATAATTATACAGCAATTATATTATTGTCATAACTATAATCGTAAATGTGCAAATGTTTACCGTTAATTGGATCAAAAAACGTTTTTTCCGCAATTTTCATAATTTTCTTAATAAAATAATTTTTCTAACAAGTTTATTGAATTTGTTCGGCAAATTGCCAAATTTCATTGCTAACAAATTATCAATTTTTTTTTTAAATTGATACCAATATTAAAATTAATTTTATATTTTACAGGTTACACATAAATTTTGTAGAATCTTATTATAATGGAGGGTGACAGGCTAGATATTATAATATTTGGTGCTACGGGATTTACTGGAAAGTATGTTGTCAAAGAAGCAGCACGTTTGGCTAAAGAAAAGGAATTTAAATTTGGTGTAGCCGGGCGAAGGAAGGAAGCATTGGAAAGCGTTGTAAAAACTTATGCACCAAATATTGGTAACGTTTATGCATTTGAATTAAAGAATGTTTTAATTTGCAAATCTGATTAATTTTATATGTAGATGATAATTAATATCTGAAACTTTTTAGAAGATGTTCCCGTGATCATTGCAGACTTACAAGATGAAGAATCTATTAAAAAAATGACAGCAAAAGCAAAAATAGTTGCAAATTGTTGCGGTCCATATAAATTTTATGGAGAATCCGTTATCAAAGCTTGTATAGAAACTAAGACTCACCATATTGATGTTACAGGGGAAACCACGGTATTCAAAGAGTTAATTTTTATACTAAACTTTCTACTCTTAATTTATGTATTAGGGAAATTGTTGAATTCTTTGTTATAATAATATTTTTTTATTTTAAACTTTTCAGTTTATGGAAGAAATGCAATTAAAATATGACAAGGCAGCTCGAGATGCTGGGATTTATATAATAAGTGCTTGCGGTTTTGATAGTATTCCTAGCGATCTTGGTGTAGTATTTATACAACAGAAATTTGGAGGTGATGCTAATAGTATTGAAGCATATATCAATATTCGATTCTCTGGAAAACATAGTGGATCTGTAGCAAACTATGCAACCTTGGAAAGTCTAGTATATGCATTTGCTTATAAGAAAGAATTACGTAAAATTCGTGAAAAAATATATCCTGAGCCATTACCAGACCTTCAGCCTAAGTTAAAGTTCAGGTTTGTTGTTTGTTGTGTGATAGAACTGGTATTTGTTTATTAAAGATATACATATAATTTTACAAATTTTGACTATTTTTTCTTTTTATACCAGGGGTTTGCTTCCACACAGAAGTGCTTTTTCAGATGGATGGTCAGTATTATTCCCAGGTGCTGATCGTGCAGTAGTTTATCGTACACAACGATTTTTCTATGAGAAATATAAGCAGAGACCTGTTCAGTTTCACGAATATGTAACATTTAAGTTAGTATTGTTTTATAAATTGAATTGTAATAATTATTGCACAATTAATTGAATACTGTTTTTACTAGATCTTTCTTCCAAGTACTTGCAATTATTATTATGTCTGCCATACTTTTCCTGATGACCAAATTTTCATATGGGCGTAATTTAATTCTTAAAGTAAGTAAATAGTAATCTTTTATAGCAATACATATAATAGTATTTATTTTAATATGAAATGAGTAATATGTTCTTTTCAGTATCCTGGCTTATTTACATTGGGATATATAACACACGAACCACCAAAAGAAGATTCTCTAAACAATGCACACATTTCTTTAATTTTCTTAGCACGTGGTTGGAAAGAGAAATTGAGCGAACCTACTGATGTTCATGCCGATCCTCCAAATAAGGAAATGGTTACAAAAGTTTCTGGCACTAATGCTTATGTTATTACTGCTGTTGCATTGATTTTATCTGCAGTTACCATTCTCAAAGAATCTGACAAAATGCCTAAAGGGTAATTTACTTTCTACTATACATTATATTTTATATATCGTCTGAATATATAATTCTTTAATATTGATGTTATTTCAGTGGTGGTGTTCTTACTAGCGGTGCTGCGTTTAGTAAGACTTCTATAATAGATGAGTTGAACAAAAATGGTATTACATTTGAAGTTATTTCATCCATTGAAAAATGAAGGTACTACTAACATTAATGTTATGGCAGAGTGAGGAATTGGTTTCTATAAACATGTGGGATTGATACTAACCTTTTTGATAAATTGTAACTTAATTTATCTATTATTATTAATACTGTAATAATATATTATAAAATGTTTTCTAAGGGCTGAAAAGCAAAAACCATTTATAAAACATGGTCTCTATTTTATGGTGCTTACGAGATATGTAGAGGCTGACATATTTTACTAAAGCTTTGGTTTAATTTCTATTAATATAGCGAATCAAACGTAAAATATTAGTCTTCCAATACTTTTCTCATTTTTATTATAACTCTTTTCTTATTTATTTGTATAAAAAAAGTTAAAAACTTCATTTATTGAAAAGCTTATTACACAAATACCACGTTATAAATGTTTCACACATATTTTTTTATCGTGATGAATTATCTAAAGTACCTATCCGAAATATCTTTCAACATAATCTTCGAGAGATATTGCTATTTTTAAAAATAAAAGTTATTTCGAATACAAACGTTAGATGATTACGTCGAAAGAGAGATTTATGTTCCTCATAAAAACAACGGACTTTACATATATTAGCTCGCTTTCTATACGTTATTTCGTTATTTTATAATCCAATATTGTGATATGTGTTACGAATAAAACATGTAAACGCATTTCACCGAGTTTTTCCAATCCAGTCACATTAAACTATATAAATTGTCGTAAGATGAAAAATATTTTAAGACAAAGAGATCGTGATAACAATAACAAGTTCATTATTGTTAAACATTCGTATAATACATCACATTCAAGTGAGATGTACATATATTACGATGCGAAAATTTGGAGTGTTAACTAGGTGAACGTGCACTTTCGTATATTGCCGCGTTTGACGTCACGATTCTCTGACCTGATTGGTTATGACGTCAAAACCACAGGCGTATTTGATTGGTCATCCACGGTCTACCTTTGGCATATGCATTACTTCTTTATGCACACCGTTAGTTGAAAGTGCGCACGTGATTAGCGGATATTCCGAGATGAAATCTCAGATAAATAACATCGATTCTTCAGAATCGTGGATTGCACCGCACATTTTCTTCGAAAGGAGATCTACTTAAGGAAGTATGCGTCATACTTCGTAATAAAACGGATAGCTTCTTTTTACGGAAGGCCAATCAACGCTATGGCGGTCCTTCGAATTCAAATCAACCTTCGGATCGACCAATCGGAATACAATCTTTCGAAAGTATAGCTCATATTCTGTTAACCTTGTCATATAAATTCCGTTACACCTACGAATGTTTTTTATAAGATCTGATAGCATATTTTGAATGATTATGGCGCATATATGGAGGTATTTATATAATACACTATATAATAATTGAAAGAGAACGTTTTCAACGCTTATAGCATGACAACCTTAACCCCAAGCGTGCTTCGATAAATGCACATGTTTATTTACATGCTTCTTATGAAACATGGAAATGTGGTGAGAGGGAATAAAGAAAAATGGTAAACACACGATCTTCATTTACTGGTACTTTAATAATGAAATCGATTAGTAAGTTAATACTTTTCATGTTAAAATAATTCGATGCGACATTATCCATATCGATGACATCAAATAGTTCATTTTAGAGTAGTCGTTGAAAGGGTTAATACGTAATGAAATAAATCAAATAAATACGTCTTCACGGTGGATCGCAACCCAGTCACAATCTAGGTGCAACCCAGACTGAGTTAATGCAGCGTGTAAGACGCTATTAAGACAGACGGAAGTAAATTGGACGAGATAAATGAAGTATAGAGAAGGAGGGGGGCATAGCTTTACTTTACAAAGGTTTTTCCTATGCCATGATATATAAACTCTCCTGCCCGAAACCAAAGCTAGTAGCTCGCTTCATCGAGAAAAGAACGCGCGATCTCGCGTTTTCTTATCTTTTTTCAAATCATTCCGATCATCCTATATTCCATTCGTATTAATTGGAAACACGTTTCTAGTCGTTTACACCGGAAGCAATGGAGAGCGTGACAATTCAGAAGACAATTCAGAACGAGTTCCATGCAAGAGAAAAGAAGGATAAGAACAACGGTAACGAAATTTTCTTACGATTTTCGACATTCGGGAGCAGAAAATTCAAAATTCCTAAGAATTCTTGGTCGAGCGATACGCATTTGGACCCTATTTTTTTTTAACAAAGAAGTATTTTTGATACGCGAGACGTTGCGATTCATTATATTTTCTTTTTTCACAAATCACATCAATTTTCATTAGGAAGAAGATCTTTGCCCTTTAGACGTTAAATTTGGATAAAAGTGTGATACCTCGATCATTCGAAGATCAATAGCTCAGGGTTTTTCTCGAGGCCGATTGTTACGGCCGTTTTTACTATTGAGGGTGAGAACAAAACCGATATACAAGACTAACTGGCCTCGTGCCAAGTCAGGTATGACAGGTGAACGTAACGAATTACATACTCGTAACATGGGAGTCGTGACATCGATAGAGTTGTATTCAGTTCTTTGATGTAAGATAGATGAAACCTCTGAGTTACCTTACGTCCACTTTCGCGATTTGATATAGTAGCTTTTTCTCTTACCTGGTAGTCACTTGTCTTTTGTGTCAGCCGGATGTCAAACGGCCAAGGATTCTCTTTTCACTGGGTATCTACGATTTTAGAAAGAAAAGTGCACGTAAGGTGTCTTCCAGATGTCTCAAGTATAACCGAGTAAATTGCATATTAATGATTGATTTCTATCTCGTGCATAAGATTATATACATAAACCATAAGCGATTATATAATACTGCGAGTCGTTTTGAAGTCTTCCACATGTCGCCGCCCAATGAAGAATATTAACTAACTAACTGAAAGATTTATCGAATGGAATTTAATTACGTAAATAGATACTGATTATACTCAGTTGGCACGGTGTTACTGTAAAACGGTACCGTTGCAAAATAATTATCGGTTAAAATTCTCTGTTTACAGCGATGACCGATTTATGATCATTATCAGTTATAACATCTGTCAGCCGCTGATTATTCACAATTAAGCATCATTAAAACTTATAGTTTTTCGTAAAAAGAAAATTTTTATGTAATTTGAAAATTCAATTACACCGTTGTTTTCGAAGGACTTCCAGTTATGCGCGTGCATAAAAACTTGTTTGGAAGATTACGGGGTGTACTTTACCTCTAGGTAATTTGTCACTCGTACATACATGTATTATTTATATGTCCCCGTAGTTGCGTGAGATCGACCTCGGACTATTCATGAATCATTGCACAGGATCTATTGTACTTAGCGTAATGATTATTTTCTCTTGATTGTATCGAGACATGTGTCCGTTATTGATTTAGCTAAAAATTTAGTTAGAAATAGTCTAAGTTACAAAATAATGGCGAATCTTTGCGATCTCTCAAAAGTAGGTAACACGGATCTGTAACGACAGTCAAGATAACGTAACGCCTTTGGTTTATAGGTATAACTGCTTTTTAACCTTCAGTTTACACAATCATACAAACATGTACCAAAGAAACAGAAGTAACGATAATACAGTTTCAAATGGTCGAGAGATTTACTTCCCGAATATTTCGCAACACGTGCGAGACTCGCAGTTCTCTATCGATTGTAAGTAGTGAAGGTCAGTTGAGCTCGGGCGACTTTCAGTAGTGCGACCATGGATACGGAGGCGAGCACGCGATATTGCATTGTTCCTTTCTGGTATTTGATAGACTATCGAGATAGTACCCTATACAAGGGCATAGTTTAGTACTCCTGCCACAAGATTTCACGCATAACATTTAGTCCACTTTTAACCATGATTCCGATATCGTGGATGCTGTTTTGACATTTTCATGTCTTGGCTATGGCACATAAACTCGAAAATCGTCACGAAATGAAGCGTCACGAAAAAGCGTCACGGAAAGAAACAAAAACCGTTCGCTATGTTTTATCTTACTTGCTCTCGATACATTTCGTTCGCTCGTTCTTTACTCCAGAAACAAAGAGCGACCGTTATATTCTCTCTTACTCACTCTCGATACGTTTCGTCTGCTTTCTTTTGTCAATTCATAAGCGAAACGTTCGGTTTTGAGCTGAACAATTCGGTGGACGTCTCGACAACGCGAAATATAACGTGCATCGACGGAATCTTTACTCGAAACGTATAGAACGTACACCGGCAGTCAATAATATCTCACCAGTCGATTTGCCGCCGAGAGGAGAAGGATCCCTCCCTCTCCATGTCGCCTGATTTTCCATATCCGTATAAAGAAACATGCGATTGTGTACCGATACTTTTTGTATGTGTCCAAGGTGCGACACATCTTCGGAGGCACACGGACGAGCAGGCGACTGTTTCGACTGCTCGAACAAACGTGATTCTCATTTGGTCATCTTTGCGACGATCCAGCATGGTAAAAGATCAATATTAATGTGAATTGAGAGCCACTTTTAGTTTATCCATGTAACTTCTTAGTTGTATCGAACCTTCTCATGCACGCACATCCCAGAGATTTCATCAAAATTCCAGATGCATAAGTCGTAATGCCCCCTTGGAAGTAACATTTTGAGCTAAATGTGTCCTCAAAAAATGCTTTTAATATATGAAATGTGTCTTCGAACTGTGCCAAAAATACATGAAGAACCTACAATTTTTACGCATAGATTAAAACCTGTGAAGAAGAAACAATATGTCTATAATAATAAAGTGGTGGTAGATACTGTACGGACTGAAAAAATATAACTTATAACTGAAGCGCGAAAATTTATCAAGGTACTACACACAATATACATACAATCGCGAAAAACAAAAATGTACATATCAAGTATATGTGAACTTTGCTACATTTGAAAGGTACTACACTTCATTATTTTGAAATTACATTGTTTCTGTGGTCTCTTATGTACATACTTTTCGTCTTGCAATGTATTTACAAGATTGCTCTCGAATTTTCGACTAGGTAACCGTTCTAATTTTTCCACGCGATAATAAAATTATTTTCTTAACAAATTCCGAACGAGCTCGGATTTTCCGATTTTTAGACACGGTCCACCACAATACGTATTGATATTCACCGTAAAGAAACAAAGCTCTCGTATATTTAACGCATGCACGATCTTCCTTGTCTAATGGTTTTCCTAGAATATCGTTATTGCTCTATCGGGACATAAACTTCATTAGCGATAAAAGGGACGGGCGCCTTTAATTATTACGACGAGTAATTACCGATAGTAACAGAGACCAGATAACGGGGTACCCTTTCTAATGTTTGAGAGAGACGAATACCTTCCCTAAACGAGAATAACTTTAGGGGAGAGTACTAATTTCATTGAAGCACTCGCTCAACTTATACACACCTATATGTTTTAGACGTGTATGCTTTCGTCTGGACAGAATTATTATTATTACCATCACCGTGCGAACCATTACGAGCTTCTTTCCTTCGACATTTCGTTTATTTTATCTTCCTCCTTACAAGAGGAAAGCGTAAACCGGTCTCCACCTGAGGTGGGATTCACTATGACGTAGATGCTGACTCGATTCACTCGCGGGAAATTTCAGCTCCGTCGCGAAACGTTTTGCTCTTGCGATTTCTCCCGGTAAACCCGTGCACGGGCAACGAGTCATCGATCGTGATTTTTCGAATGTCTTGGGTTTTATAAGCGATTTCAATTCTGAATATGCTAAGATTATAGAAAAATCACGATCGATGACTCGCTATTTTAGAATAGGTACCATTTCAATAAATTCAATAAACTTTTCAAAGAACGAGCTAACTTTGCTCCGATAATATTCAATTGAAAGTATCAAGAGGAAATGAAATCACTGGCTCCAAATGGAGAAATCTCAATGGGTGACGTAAATTTTCTCTCGTATTTCATGCGATGTCGATGACTTTCCGAAGATCGTTAAAAGGAGGAAAAGAGATGGAGAGCGGAGTACAAGGGACGAGGAGAAGTGTCAGAAAAAGAGAGTAGGAAGGAAACAAAGGTGGGAGAAAGGCAGAAAAGAGAGAACGCGCGTGCGAGAGAGCATGGGAGAGCGAGAGAGAAGAATAGAGGTAAAGAGCGAGACAGAAGGACTCCAGGGGACGTTAGCGTTCGCCGTGATTCCGTCCGTCCGGTTCAGTCACACTGCGTCACTCCGTCGAGCATATTCGCGCTTCTCCTCGCTTTTAACTCGGCCGTCGGTCTTCCTTCGCCTTCACTCTCACTTTCTGCTTTCGACGGTACGCACACGCAGTGGCTCCTATCACGCGCGATCTTTACGATTTCGAAGACCGACTCTATGTCCCGTGACACGTCACATTCTTAAAAACGAAACTCTTTAAGTGTCACCGTAGCAGAAACCTTCAGTTTATCCAATCGCAACATTTTATTTTGACAAACGAATTGCAAGCGTGATAGCTCGACGTTGATATCCTTTTACGAGAAACGAACCTTTCACGTTGAAAGAAGAAAATAAAAGGACGATCATGAATGGATTATCGAAGCAATACATAGCTGACGAGAAATCGATCATCAAGAAACCGCATCCATTGAGGACCGTTTCTTGGAATAAGAACATCGAGGAAGGAGATCTGGATGTTCCTGGAACACCGAGAACACCACGAACCTCGACGACGCCAGGTATCGTTTCCTGGACTTTCAAATAATTATCAAGATCCAAATCATAAACTAGAAGAATCTTCGAGACAAGCCGTTGACATTTGAATGAACATCATTTTTACGATGTCGCCAGACATCGTATTCTATGAGCTCCTTCAGATCGATGTTATGATTTTTAATGATATTTCGACCTGCTACTTAGCGCATCGAACCGAATCGCGACTGACATTCTCGTAATTCGCGTTACTTCGATGACCCGTGTTATTAAGTGTCACGCATTTATCGTTTAAGTCTTGTACACGAATTTTGTTGAATTTATTTCCTAGAGTCTGTTAAACGATCCTCGAAACAGCGATTACGACTTCTCCAACCGAGAAATCTCTTTTCTCTTAATCATAGTTTATATATCTGACTTTTTCCGGTTATCGGTCATATCCTAGTAGAAAATTATCGATCTGTATTTTTTCATCTCTCCTTTATCGTACTCCATTGACCTATTTGAACTCGAAAAATTAAACGCATGCCAGTTACTACCGTGTTTCTGGCTGGGCTCTCATTCGCAAAGTTTACATCGACGAGGACGTTCGAAAATACAGTTATTATGTCTTTAATCCATGACGCCTTATTTTAATAAGCTACTATCACGAACGATACCGTTAGCAAGCTTCTAAAAACGTAGGCATACTATTTTTCATGAAAATTTAACGAATAATATCGTCTCTTTATAAAGCGGCAGAAGGACGATAGTTTAGATATTAAATAGAAAATGATAGTGGATAATTGTGAAATGTGGATAACATTCCATTCGTAGATTGCAAGATGTTAGGCGTAATCGTTGATTGGGCAATCATGGATAATCGATTTCGTGGATAAAATATGATCGAACATTTTACAGACGAAGAAACATGTAATATGATAAAAATGTAATTACTTGCATTCACGGACGGAAAGGAAAATGAGTAGATGTCTCGTCCATAAAGTCGCTTCATTCAGAAAATTCGATTTAAGTCCATTTCCGATACAAGTACTCATCTATCGATATTTAGGATTATGTACCTTCTGGAGTATCGTGAGAATTCTATAGATAAGAAATTAGAAAAATCTCCTTCGTTTCCCACGCGAATCATAACTTTCAAGTCTGAATTGATTTATTAATCGTTGGGGTTTGATTTCCACGGTGAATAAAAAAAAAAACGAAATATCGAAAGATCTTACGAAAGCGATTTATCGCCTTCTTGCAAAGAAAGAGAGATGGAGGGAAAGAAAAAGAGGATTTTTATATAACAAAAAAACCAATACTTGATCGTCATGACCACCCGTAGATCGAGGCGTTATTGTGAACCCGTGAGCCGTCGTCATGGGTCGTGACACGCGATAGAGCCGATGTTTATGCGCCTATACACCAGACCGATTGAAAATCCGAAGATCGTTTCGCAAGACTAGAGAAAGGGAGCTATCGAGAGAAGCTCGTGCAATCAAGCTTGACGTTTTATTTCTGCTCCCTCACGAACTTTCAATCTGGCGGCAAGAATGTCTAAATTTTGACATTTTTCAATGGCAAGTAAACAATACAAAATGGTCAAGATAATCGAACGAAAGAGCGATAGCAACGTCTTTTGCGTATCGAGTTCAAAGGCCTAAAGGATATCGGGCTATGTTAGCATTTTTTGTACGAACCCTTCACGTAAGAAAGTTTTTCTTTTATAGGTTTCCTCTAAAGGCTATAATAATAATAATTCATACCGTTGTCCCTTACCCTTCCAAGCAATTCTGAAACTTCAACTCGTCGACTTATGTAACGTTTTTGCATTTTGCTTACAGGTCACGAAAACTGCACTTTTCACCATGATCTCGAATTGGATCACAGACCACCCACGCGAGAGGACTTGCTACCAGAAATGTCGCGAAGTTATAGGCTACTTTTGAGTTCTCTGGGCGAGGATCCCGATCGACAGGGACTTTTGAAGACGCCGGAACGAGCAGCAAAGGCGATGCTCTTTTTCACCAAGGGATACGATCAAAGTATCGACGGTGAGAGAAACTTTTCTCTAATAACTCGATCGAAAGAGCTACGTTTTACGTTCTCTCTTGTTACCACTCGATTCGAACTTCACTCGGTATATGATCTTGAACGTATCAAGGACGTGCATCGGACGACGAACATTCCCTTGAAATAGAAAGGCTTCTTGGGCATAAAGAAAGAATCGTAAGTCGTTAACACACACATGCACACAGAGAGACATAGACATACGAAAAATGCTACGAGACGTTTGTAGGTGTATGCGTTTGTACAAACGTACGTACGTACGTTTCCGAGCGTTAATCGCACGCTATTACTCAGACTCGATCGTTGCCCAACACCGTCGTCCGTACAGATTGGCCTGTCGTTGGTCGTTTCAGGAATCTGGAACTTCCGAGTGTTGTAATTAAGAGTCGTTACGAAACCGTGCCATTGGGATTCACGGCCGGCAAGAATGTCGGAAGCACGTTCACTCCTGAAAGGTACGATTGACCGATCGGCCCTGACTTTGACATTGATCACTTCGGTGAAAGTACCGAACGGAGGAATTCGCGAGAGCGACGGGAGAGTAATTTTCTTTTAAAATATATCTACCTTGTACGATAATTTAGGTTTAGCGGATGATCCAGAGTGAGAATTTAAATCGATGCTCGAATCTCTCAAGGCATGCATAAACGAGATAACTCCGACGTGACGTCGAAAGCGACGGTGGACGAGACGGCATAGTTTTTTCTTTTTCCTTGTCTCACGAGAGTAAGAGGAATGAGATATCGAACGTGCATTTTTATTATCTTCGATAAAGTACCACTTTTTCATTCTTTCTTACCTTTATCTCGCTGACGTTATACCATTGGGTTAGGTAGAAAGAAAGCGGGAGAACGAGAAAAGAGGGTGAAACTTAAGTGCGCCTCGGAAAAGGGAGCGTAAAGCTCTTGATATAAATGGCTCTCAGGGACGCAGTTGCAACCGAGAGAGAAAAGTTCCATTCGATTTTCTCTTTCTATCTTTACGTCGTGTGACGAGTCCACGTCATCCTCGCGATGACTTCGTCGAGTAATTAACGTACGAGTACGATTTTCGAGAGAACGCGCCGGGAAAGTTACGCGGGGAAGTTAGCGAGCGGATTTATCCTCGATTGCAATGAGATACCGTCCTTGCTTTCGACTCGGGGAATCAAAGAGAGAAGAGAGATTCGACATTGATTTTCGACGGTAATCTAACGAACGCGAAACAAATTAGTATGGCCCTTGATCGAGTCGAGTTTGCCTCTCTTCTCTTTCAACGCTAGCTCTACAGGTACCGAGAAGAGTTTCATTCATTTCACGGCTCGTGTAGCTCTTCCACGGATCTTATAGTTCCACTTTCAGAGTAAGCTCGGTTAACCGCCGCTACGCTTCGATAAATATGAAACGGGAAGAAGGGCTCTCTTCACGGTGTAACCTCAGTCACTTTCTCCACTCTCATTTTCCCGGGTAGTTTTGTAGAAACATTCGATCCTATCTATTATTTCGATTTAATATGATATGTGAAAAAGCTGTACATGCATGAGCTTTTTAGCACCCGGGCGTGCTGGCAAACGAGGAAACTCGAAAGGCAGGAAATTATTTGCGTTGAAGCTCGATGGCAAAGAGAATTCTACGAGATAACGGGAAAGCGAATATCGTGATATCAATCGCATGTGGGCCACGCCGTAGTTAATTTTCCAACGGAAAGCTATCTCTCTGAGGCGAGTGATCTTTTAATCGAGATTTATCTCGTTTGCCCGTCGCTCGCACTGTGCCTCTTTTATTTAAATTCCAAATGAATTCGCCGCCTTTAATGCAAATACACTTCCGATCGCTCTGTGGAGAGATATACTTGGTTGACCAGAGAACGAATACGGTCCACCGTTGTCGGTCATTGCGAAGGTGTTTCTTGTTAAGGTTGCCGTGGAAACCATGGAGAGCACCCTCCATTACCTACCTTCCAACACATACTAACTACCGACACACCTATTCACCACCACCGTTTCACACGCCACAGTAAGTAGGTCAATATCGGCTAAATCACAGCCCAGGAACACGAGGACCTTAACCCACGCCATCGCCTAGGATCTTTCGTTCGAACGATTCGAATAAAACCTTCTTTTTCTCTTTTCTCTCTTTTCTTTTCAAATCGTCGAGATTTTCTTCTTCCTCCTATCTTATTTTATGTAGAATTTTCTATCTTCTGTTCGCAGACGTTATCAACGATGCCGTGTTCGACGAGGATCACGACGAGATGGTGGTTGTCAAGGACATAGAAATGTTTTCTATGTGCGAACATCATCTGGTTCCATTCTATGGAAAAGTCTCGATCGGTTATCTCCCCTGCAAGAAGATTCTCGGTCTCAGCAAATTGGCTAGGTAATGAACTGAAAAAGTATGCGATTCGAACTACAGTGACGCATACAATATCCGAGAATATCATGGATTAATGAACAATTAACATAGGTGTTCGATGATTACGTTCGGACGAAACGATCTCTTTTAAAGAGAATCGATTATTTCTTTTTTGCTCTTCATTGATGCCTTTTCCATCGTACGTAAGTACGTATGTTGTATATATGGATGTACGTATATACAATACACGTATTCGATTATATCGATTTTAATACAAAAAGGAAAGAACGCAATGATATTGTTAGTAAGCGTGCTGATACTTTTACGTTACGGCGATCGTTCGTGCGCCGTAGCCCGTTTACTCGTGAAATTCCGGCTCGAGTAAATTATAAACAAAGGGAGTATTATCGTCGAGTCGAGTCGAGTCGAGTCGAGTCGATATCGACAATACATTGAGTTTTTCCACTACCGTGTAGTTTTTGAAAAATTATGCGGTCGTCTCGGCTCGACTTCCTATTATTTTCGATCTCTCTCTTGTCTCCCGTTCTGCTATTACAAGTACGACGATATGCAATTTTTAAAAATTGTTTCTTCCTTGCAGAATCGTGGAGATATTTAGCCGGCGGCTTCAAGTTCAGGAACGTCTCACGAAGCAAATCGCAATCGCGGTGACGAAAGCGGTAGCACCAGCGGGAGTGGCTGTTGTGATCGAAGGAGTGTACGTACTTTCCGTCAATTTTTATATCTATATACGCGCAACATACTCACGCGCAGTATCATTTTAATTCATTATACAATGCCTGCCTTCCATTTCAACGGAGACACATTTGGATAGAAGATCGCTGAGGTATAGAACCGTAGATCATTTCTGGGCTCGATCTTTGGAAAATTTGTATGTTAGCGCTTAGACAACGGTATAGGATTAAAGTGGTGATTAATAAAATAAATTGTGAGGTACATAAAATCGCCACCTTTTGCTCTCTGCCTGTAGTTCCATTTCAACGCACTCGAGGCTTGGGCAATAGTTTTCGCAAGGATTAATCGCGCGTACAACTTCGACCTTGTGCTAATAACGTGCTATTGAAAGAATTTTACATTCTCGCGCCTATAAACGCATTAACGTGTAACAGAACAATAATAATTGCAATAATAACTATTTACATAACGATTATAAACGTAGTAAGTATTTACGTAACGATTATAAATATTCTTCCAACTGGTGCGTTATATGAAAGCTTCGCTTTTTTAGTCGTCTCTTAGATCCTAGTGGCAAGTACTGTAACTGGGGTGCGGAAGCTGTTACGTATACGTACGACCGTTGTTAAATTATTCATCGATAGTGTTAAATCAGTATCTTCGTCCGTAAGATCTATTCGATCGTGCGAGATATCGTTCTCATTATGCATTTACAATTATAGGATTCGTAGTTATGTGAAGTGAAAAAAAACCATTCTTTTCTAAGGTCAAATGAAACTCACTGATACTGTTAAGCAAGTCAAAGCAATTATATAATAGGAAAACAAAGAAAGTTTACGTAATTAATAATTGACGGGCTCACTGTTGATATTCCCGTATGCTCTTTAGCATGATCGAGGATTAATTCACACAATATTCATGAAATGGAAGACAGGTAACAGTAATGCGACACATCGATATACAGCAATTAGAATTTCCATAAAGCAATTATGTTTACAGTACGTAATGGTCCTTCGTGGTGACATCTCATTTATTATTTATTCATCTTAATATTTTCTCTGACGACGAACACGCGTCCCAATTGTAATGATGACGACAGAGACGAAGACGATGAGGAGGCAATAATTAAAATCGGATCACCGTAAAAACGTAATTCTCTTTTTAAATTGCAGGCACATGTGCATGGTAATGAGAGGTGTGCAGAAAATCAATAGTAAGACCGTTACTTCAACGATGCTCGGCGTTTTCCGGGACGACCCAAAGACTCGCGAGGAATTCCTCAACCTTGTCCATTGCAAATAAACGACAATATACTTACGACGCCCTCCGCCGTTCTTTCGTAATCATTATCGGTCTTCCTATTTGTGCGGTTCTAGCTCCGTTATCTCAACGTACAAGCTCTCGTTTTGAAGCTTCGATCAAAACAGAACTCGTACGTTTTCTTTGGCTAACGATGGAGGAAAGTTAAGCGATATATCGACCCGTAGGGTCCCTTCGAGAGGAGGATTTACAAAAGAAGACGTGATCGGTTCGAAAGTTTCTACAAATGTCGGTTACTTCTCTCAAAGAAATTTTTTCGACGTGGCGAATTCGCCCAAGCTGTCTCATAAAAGACATTCGTTGTTAAATCATCGATCGAATGTCATAAAGACAATACGATATTCACGATAGGTATTGGCAAGAGATCGAAATAAGTGTTACACGTTTATCGTTCGAACTTGTATATGATTTGTTGGCAATTAAGTATAACAGATGTGAGTGCATAAGCGAAGAAGTGAGGAAAGATCAACAGAATTTTCTTTCAATGTAAATCGATCGAGAACTGCTGGTATGTACGACAAATTCTCCTGCAATTTTTTGTAACGTGACATTGGTTGTAAACTTCGTTTTATTATTTAATTCACTTCTTCGATTAAGCAACGATACTATAGATAAACAAAATTCTAGAATATTCGTTATTAGAAATTCTCTAGTGGCGTGATTCACCATAGTGTTGACAATAATTTTCATATTTGGAAAGGAACGTCGCATTGCCAATAAGTATACGTAGCGATATCATTTTGACTTCATCATCGACTCGTGATAATTGCAAAACGTTACGGCCAAACGTTTTGCTATCTCGAGTCACGACATCGTATAATTCATTTTCGTTTATAGTTCATACACTCGATAAGTATTTTGATAATTTTGGCCATAATACATCGTATACGTTACGTTTCATTGTTTCCCCGTGTTACGTGCGTATTTTGATTTTTTTGGCATGTACATATATACATATGTAGGCCGATACTTACTGTGCACGCAGTATTTCGTTATACTTTATTCAGAGCTGCTCCCATCGTGTTTTTTCATTTTTGCGTAGTTCTAAATGTAGTTTAGGAAAACATAACGAATCATTAAAAGACCAAAAAGTATAATGCATTCGTCGATTTACCGTGCTCAGCCATGCACTGTAATCGAGTTATGCATAGCAGCCAAAAGATTGCGCGAATTCCTTTGAAAATACTTTTATTTTTATCCATAAAGAAAAACAGAAAAATAAAGAAGAACGTATACGGCGATTACAAACTGGTTGATCATTTTAGGTTTTCGCACGGATAAAAATCGCTTGTATAATATAAATAATGTGACGATTAAAGCGATGTTTGTGCCGAACCAGTTTATGCAGCCACGTTATGCAAAGTGTCAGCAACTTATTTTTATAACATTGTTAATCCATAAGAGTTTTACTCTTGGTAGGCGGAAACGTATAAATTTGATGGCTGCTTTATCCGCAGAAAGATATATATTATATACACATAAGCTAATTTTATAAATTGTCGCAAAATTTGGAAGGTCGATAAATACACGAATCGAACCAAGGTGTAAGGTAAAACTATAACTTTTTATTTCAAGGGGAGGGGGATTCTAACATAATTTGTGTAATGTCACACATTTATTGATCTTCCACAATTTGCACATATAAGATTGTCGAGTAGATAAGACTCAATCAATTGAAGTTTGGTAATCTTCGGTACGTCTGCGTCTATTTTATCCGACAACGTTGAATTAAGGGATATATTATCGATTATTTATGAAAAGGAACGTTTAATATTTATAATATTTTTCTGGTGATATATATAAAATTATATTTATATTTTAAAATTACTTGTTTTTCTATTAACACCTCTTCTTCCAATTGTTTTGTAATAAGGACATACTAATGATAGATAGATCATGGTCTAGCGAATCTTGGACAAGGAGGTATCTCTATTTTCTTCATAAGTGGAGTACCACACGGACGCGAAGATACTTCGTTTGCTCCGCAAACATTATCTGCGTCACCCTGATGCAGAAGAAAGAACATGCTATTGTCTGAAGCTTGTCGAGTTTTTTCTGCAGGGCAACAAGGACTGGCGCAAGGTTGTTTGACCATGTAATCGCATTGATCGTATTTGAAGTTCCTGCCATTCCCATTCCCATTCCCATTTCCATTTCCATTCCCATTCCCATTACTACGGCCGCAAACCTTGTTTGATCGCCCTGCGCTGGCTCTTCTCATCTTTACAGGACACGGAACAGTCTGTTCTCTGAAGTCAATAGTAAAAAAAATCGAAATAATAGATACATGACTCGATAATTTGATAATTGCATAGTATCAAGGAATAAAAAAAACGTACACGGTAGTTCCAAGAGACATTGGACAAGGAGCGCAAGGACTACAGCATGGAATCGGGGGACAACGTAAAACCCTTAAAGCTTCTACATTAAGGGACGATACTCCGCGCAATAGTGCTCGCTGTATCGCGTTCTCATAATCGATTCTTTCCTTCATAATTTTTTCATTCTCCTTACGAAGACGCGCTATCTCAGCTTCCAACTATTTAAGTTAAATAAAACAATCAAATTTTATTGCTACGAATTTATGACGAGAAAAAAGCTCATAAAAAAGAAGCCCAGACGTATTATGCAAATATACCTCTAATTCGCGTCTTCTTCTTTCTCTGTCCTTCTCTCGATTTTGTTCCGGCGGTTTCTTTGGTTCTTCAGTCTTTTTAGGTTTTTCAATCGGAGGAGGCGGCTCCTCTATGACTTCTATTTTAGGTGGCGGGGGTGGTGGTGGTTCCATAGCTGGTTTTGTTTCGACAGGTACAGGCACAGGTACAGGTACAGGTTCAGGTTCAGCTACAGGTACGGGTACAGGTACGGGTGCAGGCGCAGGTGCAGGCGCAGGTGCAGGCTCCACTTTCGGAACCTCCTTGGGAGCAACTGGTTCAACTGATTTCTGTTTAATAATAAATTAATACTCCAGACGGTGATCAACATGTATAAGGAAATTTCATCTGCATTTTGTCAGTTACTTTGAAAATCATAACATCGGACAGATTACTACGGAAGATAACTTACTTCAGCTAAAAGTTTCTCGCAGTTTGCTCTTGCAGCTTCGCAGTTTGCTCTTGCAGCTTCGCAATTTGCTTTTGCAGTTTCGCATTCAGCGATCTGTTGTTTGAGCTGATCAATTTGAGCTAAAAGATCTGCGATCTGTGCATTAAGATCCGCTATGATCCGTTCCTTATCGCTAACTTCACAGATTCGTGCTAACAGTTCTTTACGTAGATTTTCTATGTCGGCCTTGCAAGTGTCCAATTTATTTTGCACCGTACTACTCCACTGTTGAATTCGTCCTAGGACGTCGGCGACCGCCAACTTTTATGAATCAGACAGAAAAGAGCAGTTTCTAGTTAATATTTTAAGAGCAAAGATATTCAACGATTGTTATATTTTTCTTTTTTTGCATACAGGGTTCAACCTTTAAGCCGTGCTCGAAGTTCTCTCCTAAAGTCGCTAATGCTTTGCCGGCGTCTTGGAGATTTTGATGCGCATAGTCGATTATTTCGTTCACCCTGTCATCACTGTAATTATGTATTTCTAGTGTTACTTTCCTTACATGCGATCGTGCTATCGATGATCCTATTACCCTGTTGCTCCTGTTAAATATGTGGTACACAAACAGCATGGACCACTTGCGTGATCAACTTGTTTGTTAACGCCCGATTTCCGAAATCTTGCAGAGGGTTCTCTGGAAGGTTGTGCTACAGCCTCTGCGGAAGGTTCCATGGGAACTGCTGGAGCAGATTGTCGAGAACCCTCTGCAGTGTCTTCTTTGATATTAGTATCTGCTCCACCGCAAAGACGTTGCCGCTTTGTAACTTTCGTAGAATTAGATTTACAACTAAATCTGGTCATAGACTTGGAATTAGTACAGAATTCATTCGATATCTTCTCGTCTTCGTAAATTGGACATATGGCTGCATTAGTAAATCGATTATATTATTAAATAATATATGTGTGTGTCTATATATATATACACCACGTTATATTTACAAACATCTGGATATATAACTTACTGCTTCTACACAGTTTCAACAATGACATTTTAATTTTTTAACAATCGTATAAAAGAGCACATGAATTATTTACAAAACTTGTTAATTTTTGTGTCAACTTATTGTGAATGTTTTTCTAACAAGGTTATAAAAACAACGGAAAATTACACTGCATACTTAGAGACTTGGCATTTGTTTTCGACAAAATTTAGTAGCGATAATGCGTGTATACGGTTAGATATTTTTAGATATAAAATACGAAAGATACCATACAAATTCTTATCTCTATGTGTTTATTAAGAAAGTATAAGTCATATTGTTTTCAAAGATGTAAAATATAGATGCTATCTTAAATGATTATATAATAATCGCTTGAATTATGCATCAGTTCCAGCTTATTTTTACATTATATTACATACTAATATTATTTCTTTATTTTTCATTCCTGACAAAAGTAGAATATTTATCTGTGTTAAAGAAGATCATTTTTTTGCACTGAATTATTTCTATACTAGTTACGAATTTCATTTAACATTAAAAAATAACATTTTTAATTCTTCTCTTTAGTGTACGAACTGTACACTACCTGCGGCCGCACATGTGATCGGTTTTTCAAATTGTTTAAAATATTATCATGAAACAATTTTCACTGAACTTAAGAATAATTATAATGTACATGTGTATACGTATATATATATATATATTTAATTGGATTTTTTAGGTGGTGGCCTAAATACACCAACTACTACAGCATGGTCCCTTTCATAAGGTTCAAGTGTAATTTGTTCTTGTGGTTTTAATTTGTCAGCTACAAGTTTTTTCACTTCCGATGCAAAAACTGCTTCTGGTTGAGCAGTTGAATCTATACAACTAGCCTGAAATCATGTTACAAAGAAAAGATCATGACATGTTACATCAAATAAAAATAAAAACAGATATTTTTTCAAAACAAACCTTAATTGAGATAACGAAGTGCCCTCCATTTTTAAGGAAATACTGTGCATTTAAGGCCACTATTCTAGCTTGATCTGGCTGTGCCACATCTGCAAATATTGTATCTACCATTCCCACGAGCATCCTGTATTTGTGAGGATGCCTAGCATCTTCTATTATAGGTATAATATTTGTTCTTTTCTTGGCTACATTTATGAGATCTCTTCCAGATCTGTGTGAAAATTCAACTGCATACACAAGTCCTTCCTAAGTATAATAATAATAAAAAAAAGAGAATTGTCATCATTAATACAGTTATAAAAACAAATCGATGTAAATATTTGTATAAATTTTGTACGCATATCTTTTTTAAAGCAAAGCTATACTTTACTTCAATAAAAAATATGTATGTAATTTTTCTAGCATAACTTCGACACCAAATTGATAGTTGTAAACCAACTTGGCTCTAATGTATGCATATGTAAATGTTCTATTATACAATCAAATCTCTTACAGGGCCAACAACATCTGCCACATGTGAAACAGTAGTGCCTGATGCAGCACCCAAATATAAAACTTTACTTCCAGGAGGCATATGAATTTGATCGACACCACCCAAAATAGCAGCAGCTAATTTAGATCTAAATGGATTCCATACTCTGTATTCAATCTTTTCTCCATTTTCTCCCTGTAATTCAAATATTTAAATGAATATATGCTCTGTATATGTATGAGATTATTTTTTAATGTTATTTACTTAAAATTACCTCTACGCTAATTCTCTTTTCTCCATAGACTTCTGAACCAGGTACCAAATTTAAAGTAACTAGTGCGTCTTCCTTTCCCCTAGCGATAAATACTCCTTCATGACGGTGAGGTTCTATAATAACAGTCTTGCCTCCTTTGAAGCCTCCTCCTCCACCACGACCACCTCTTCCTCCACGTCCTCTTGGAGTACCCCCACCTCTTCCTCCTCCTCTGCCACCCCCACGGCCACCGCCAAAACCACCACCTCCACCTCTACCACCTCCTCGGCCGCCGCCTCTACCACCACCGCCACCTCCACGACCACCACCTCTACCTCTAAAACCACCTCCACCTCCACCTGGTGAAAAACCTGTAATTTGAAGATCAAAAATAATATAGAGTACATTTTATTGTTGAGCAATATTTTTAAGCTTTATGCTTTTAAAAGACATTACATTATATTTTCATTACAAACAATTTGCTTGTAACATCAGTGTAAACATAAGTTACAATGTCTTTTGTTACAATTTATAAAAAATCTTACATATTATTATATTTCTTAAATGACTTTTTTAATGTTATGTTGTTAATGTATTAGGTAATAAATATATTAATTTGGATAGTAATTATTATGAGTAAAAACAATAACATGTGTACAGTAAAAACTTCACTGTATAAAACACATGCGAAGCTAACCAGTAAGTCAACAAAATGAAACAACACATTCTTAAATTTTAGGTTATCGCATATAACGTTCGCAATAATTACTAAGTTACTTTACAACCTTTTAAAGAAAATAAAAATATGATCATGTAAAATATAATTTACCTGGTTTCCCCATATGAGTTTCTGTCTTTATTACCACTTAATGTTAAACTTAAAAATTTTGCCGACTACCTGCACACGTGCGTCACCGACGCCGACTCCTAACGGAAATAGAAAACCACTCGCAGAGCCATTTCCGGAATACAGCGATTCGATTATCGATACGATATAACTCTCCAAACGATATCTTGAAAACTTCTGAGAGTAAGGTTCCGATTGGATCCCGCCATAAAAGTATAATACGTACCAAGATTTCCAAGTTTAAACATAAAAAGTAGTATACGATTTTAATTTTGTAATTACAAGTTTAGATGGCGCAGGGATCTACTGAATTGATCTTATTGGCAATCCATACAATAATACATACAATTTATTTGTATAAGTCGTTTGAAAGCAATCATAAGAATAAAATTTTAAGAGAAATTTACCGACAATGAAACTTGTATGAACAAGCATACATAAACAAATGATCGAAGGGTCCGAGTGAACAGTGACAACAACAGCACATTATGACAGCATGTTATAATGTAATTGCATCAAAGTGAATAACGTATAATCGTAAATAACGTAACCCGCAAATAATGTAAATTTAAATGAAAAATTGGATGATGTGATCTACGGTAACAGGTGACCGTAAGTCAGTTTTCCGCGGGACTTTGACGAATAAACATCGGAAAATATAACAGTTACAGTGATTGATAGTGATAGAAGTAGTAAAAAGCAACAGTGTATAAACATTAGTGGTATGTATATTGGAATGATACGTGAAAGAGTAAATAGTGTAAATAACTTTTTAAGTGCGAATTTAAACTCGGTGGTCTTACCCGCGAATAACGTAAATATAAACAAACGATTAGTCGATCTAACTTACGATGACAGGTCACCGCAAGTCAGTCTTCCGCGAGTCTTCGACGAGTAAAGATCGGGTGGTGTGTTAGTACAGTGATGGCGATAGTGATAGTTATAGCGAATAGTGACAGTGAACAGTGACATTAACAGTGCATTGGAAAAGCATCTAATACAAGTGAATTGTGCAAGTGAAATTTGAAGTGCATATTTGCCCTCTGTGGTGTTTCCCGCGAGTAACGTGAAGTCAAATGACCAATCAAACGGTTTGATGCGAATAATGGGCGATAAGCAGTGTATCACGTGATTTCGACAAGTGACCATCGTCTTTTTGAATATCAAGTAGTACAAATATAAGTCAATGAGAAATAATATTTCCTCCTTAAATAATAAGAGGGTCCTCAGAAGCGGCAACCTCCACGTGGTTGGACCCGGGAAATCAATATTATTTTCTATGTAATGCATATTATGTCTGACATAATATACGTACCATAGAAAATAATATCGAGCCAATGGCTGCTTAATAGAGCACGTGTTTAAAAAGTTCAGTCACGTTAGCTTTACTGTAACATAAAACTTCACTTCTTGTAAAAAATAATTTTTATATGTTGATGGATTTTAATGGTAGGTGATGTAAATATCTATAATCACAATGCGAGAAAAAAGAAATGATTGCGTTTGATTAACACAAACAATAACAAATGATTTATTAATTTATATCTCAGCTACACAATATTAACGATAGGATGACCAAATGAGAGAGACTTTTGTTTCCTTTGACAAATATGTATGTAGAGATAGGTAACACATCTATCAACTATTTCATTGCTAAACAAGTGTCGATTCCTATTGGTGCATACCGTGCCACCAATAGATACGGCACAATTGATAGAGCGACATCTGACTTGGCAAGTACGGAATTAAAGTCGTAGGCATTGATACGTGAGATACATGTATATATTAGAACTATGTAATCAATGATTTGATGCTAATCATGTAAGGTGCAAAGAGGCGCCAATCAAACGTTTGACATGGTTTGTTTATCGAATAATGAAAAGTCAAAAGTTTTCTGAAATTTTAAAAATTAGACGTTTGAGTAGCTTAGTTACAGTAAATAAATGATAATCCTACATTTAATGGATACATTTATGTAACTAAACAAGATAAAACATGAAGTAATTAAAACTTTTATATAATTAATATAACTTATCGATAACAAATAGTAAATATCCATTGTTTTAATTACAGGATAAGTGTTGACGGTTTAATCGTATATTTTCCATACGATTATATTTATCCGGAGCAGTATGCATATATGCTGGAACTTAAGCGAGGCTTGGATGCAAAAGTATATACATAACCTTTTTTTATTATTATACTTTTATCTTTAATTATTTATTTGTAGCATATTGTACAAATAAATAAACTAAATTAAAGAAAGATGAAGAAAATTGTATTAAAGTATATGTTTCGGTTTTGACTGTCTTAGGGCCATTGCCTCTTAGAGATGCCATCAGGAACTGGGAAAACAATAACGTTATTGTCTCTAATCGTTGCATACATGTTAGAACATCCTTTGGATGTTACAAAGTTAATATATTGTTCTAGAACAGTACCAGAGATTGAAAAAGTCATAGAAGAATTAAAGAAGCTTATGGATTACTATGAGAAAGAAATGAAAAGTAAACCAAAGATAGTAGGATTAGTGCTTAGTTCCAGGAAAAATATGTGTATTCATCCAGAGGTAACTATGAAATAATAGGATGAATATTGTACATATATATTGCTTTTATCAAAAGTATTTGCAAAATGTATCAAAATGTAATATCTTTTTAAAGGTAAGCAGAGAACGAGAAGGGAAAGTTGTAGATTCACGCTGTCATTCTCTTACTGCATCATATGTCAGAGAAAGGCATAATTATGATGAATCTACACCAATTTGTAATTTCTATGAAGGATTTGATCTGGAAGGTAGAAGCCAAATAATGCCACCGGGCATATATTCTCTTGATGATTTGAAAGAATATGGTAGAGATCGTAATTGGTGTCCATATTTTCTTGCACGGTTTATGGTAAATAATTTGTTAGTTAGACTTAACATTTTTAAATATTTTCTCAAAGAAAATTTTATATAATTTTTCTTTTGTATAGATTTTACAAGCTCAGATTGTTGTATACAGTTATCACTATTTACTTGATCCAAAAATAGCAGAAACTGTTTCTAAAGAATTAAGTAGGAGTTCTGTAGTTGTATTTGATGAGGCACATAATATAGGTATGTGAAATGTATATTTCAAAAAATATACAAAAATTGTAATTATTCAATTATGATTCATTTTTCAGATAATGTATGTATTGATTCAATGAGTGTTAAAATAAATCGAAGACTCATGGAAAAAAGTTCTGCTAATATTCAACTTTTAGAAAAGACTGTTGCAGAGTGAGTTATTATGGGTAATTTATCATTACAAAATGTTATTTATAATTATTCAGAAGGGGTTATTTTTATATACATATGTATATAAATGTATTACAGAATGAGAGAAGATGATGTTAACAAATTAAAAGAGGAATATGAAAGATTAGTCGCAGGATTAAAAGATGCACAAGTTCAAAGGGAAACTGACATTATTTTATCAAACCCTATATTACCTGATGAAGTTCTCGAAGGTAAATCATAGTACATAATATTTGACAGGATTTATATATCTACAATATCTTGTTACATTTTTGCAGAAGCTGTCCCTGGAAATATAAGAAATGCAGAACACTTTGTTAATTTTCTGAAGCGTTTTATAGAATACTTAAAGACACGTTTACGAGTACAACATGTTGTACAAGAGTCTCCAGCAGCATTCTTGCGGGATATTCAATCAAAAGTTGCTATTGAGCGAAAACCTCTACGATTTTGTGCTGAAAGATTGGCATCACTTTTAAGAACTATGGAAATAACAGATTTAACAGATTTTTCTCCCCTCATTCTAATAACACATCTTGCGACACTAGTTTCTACATATACAAGAGGATTTACAATTATAGTAGAACCTTTTGATGATAAAACACCCACAGTGTTAAATCCAATATTACACTTCAGTTGTTTAGACTCATCTATAGCAATGAAACCAATATTTGATAGATTTCAATCAGTAATTATTACTTCTGGAACATTGTCACCTTTAGATATGTACCCAAAGATATTAGATTTTCACCCAGTTATAATGTCTTCATTTACTATGACACTAGCTCGGCCATGTTTGCTTCCGATGGTACTAATTTTAATAAATATAACTATTATATTTTATATTATTATGTTTACAATAATACGTTTTTCTATAAAATAGATTGTAGCAAAGGGCAATGATCAAGTAGCGATTTCATCAAAGTACGAAACAAGAGAAGATGTTGCTGTTATTAGAAATTATGGCCAGCTTTTGGTAGAGTTTGCTGCTACTGTTCCTGATGGTTTAGTTTGCTTCTTTACTTCTTATTTGTATATGGAATCTGTTGTAGCTGCTTGGTATGTATTATTTTGTTAAACATTTTTAATTATTCCAACTTTTTTTCAAAAATAATTTTTATTTAAGGTATGATCAAGGAGTAGTGGATCAATTGCAAAGACATAAATTGCTATTTATTGAAACTCAAGATTCAGCAGAAACTAGTTTAGCTCTTTTAAATTATATAAAGGCTTGTGAAAATGGTCGAGGTGCCATTTTGCTTTCTGTTGCACGTGGCAAGGTATCAGAAGGGGTCGATTTTGATCATCACTTAGGAAGAGCTGTTTTAATGTTTGGAATACCCTATGTGTATACACAATCAAGAATATTAAAAGCACGTTTAGAATATTTACGTGACCAATTTCAAGTAAGTTAATACATTCATTATTATTATTATTATAAAAACATAATTAAAAGCACTTTTTGTTTGTTTTTTTTATAAGATAAGAGAAAATGACTTTTTGACCTTTGATGCTATGAGACATGCAGCACAGTGCGTTGGGCGTGCCATCAGGGGTAAAACCGACTATGGTATTATGGTATTTGCAGACAAGGTAAATGTTATATACATTTCAATATGTATGTATATATAATAAACTCCAATTTATTTTATTCGCATGAATTGTAGAGGTTTTCAAGGATAGATAAACGAAGTAAATTACCAAAATGGATACAAGAACATTTATCAGATGGTTTATGTAATTTATCTACTGAAGAAGCAGTACAGGTAAAATAATTTAGTCATGTTTTTTGGTGGCATCAATTAATTTTTTAATCTTCTACAATTTTGCACATACTTAGATCAGTAAACGATGGTTAAGACAAATGGCTCAACCATTTACTCGTGAAAATCAATTAGGATTGTCACTGTTAACAAGAGAGCAATTGGAAAAGGAAGAAGCCAGTAAAATCGAACAAAAAGCACAACAGAATTAAATTGTGTATAAGTAATATCTCGAGTTGGAAAATTCGAGTGTTCATGCCATTTGCAATGTATATTTTTATTCATAACATATAAAGATATCTATATGCTATATATAATTTTGTACTGTAATTGTGTTGTAATATTAATATAAAACATGATAAACTCATTTGTACTAATTGCTCATAATTAGACAGAAAATATGTGTTTTAGGTTAATAAGCAATGTTTGGCATATTTAACCATTTATGATGATCATAATACTTATCATTAGCATAATAATGTTATAGAATTGAAATCACAACATAGAAGATCAATAATTTTTTAATAGCAATTATTAAAAGGATTTAAGTAATAATCAGATGTGATTAAAAAAGTTTAATAACAAAGTATGATGAAGAAATTTTAACAGTATAGAAAATACAGTCATATGCATAAATAATGCAGTTAATATCACCACCTCACAAGAACTTTATCACCATCTTGAATGGAGTAATAACTAAGTTCTTGCAATGGCTTATCTAAAGGAATTTCCTCTTTTGATAGCTGAAATATCATTAATAAAATATATAATAAAATTCTGTTTTATCATTAGAAGTAGCAAATTTAAGATCACTCACATTTTGTTGCACAAAAGAGAGTGTTGGAATTCTTCCACCAGTTTTAAAAAGCCTCTGTGCAAGTCCAATTACTTTTTGAACTTCCATATCTTTAAGAAGTTTTCTTTTAATTCCTTTAGGTTGATGTGGATCGTTTGGACATACAAACTCTACTGTTATAACATTAGAAATCATTTCTACTTTAGCTTTAGATGATGGAATATCAGATATTCCATATTCTAAAAAGCAAAATGAATTAAAATAACTATCACTTATTATTTTAAAGTATGAATTAAAAGAAAAGATATGTTTACATACTATCAACTAATATTGGATATCGAGGATGCTCATTTATAAATAGATTTCTTTTATCTGGATTATTTTCATTTTCAACCCATTTTCGTAAGTATAATTTTAAGTAATCATATTCAGCACCTCTTCTTTCTTCATGTGTTATTTCAGTGCCATTTAATGATTTTAAGTTAGATATCCTTGCTATTATTAATTGTCGTCCTGTTTCTATAGTGTAATCTTTTAAAATTGGATTTCCTCTAAATCTTAAATCTTCTAAGTTATTAAGTTTTTCCAGTTCACTGATAGACTGCCACTAGAAATGTATGTTCACTTATCAGTAAATAAACAAGATTTTTTTCTTTATGACCTGTGTTACCTCTGATATGTTATTGTCCGATATATGCAATTGTCGTAAAGCAGGAAACAGAGTTGTTTTACCAGTTGATGTATTAGATGGAAATCTTATTCTTTCTAATTTATTTGAATTCAAATTAAGACATTCTAGGCTGCAAATTTTATAACATTAAAATAACATGCAACAATATTAATTTTCTTTTTTTCTTTTTTAGTAACATACCATGGAAGTGAACCTAATTTAAGAATTTCTGTCCAATTTGATAGAAGATTTCCTTCAAGCATTATTACTCGTATTCTTACAGATGTCGAATTGTTTAATGTATCTTCTAAAGTGCTAATGATATTAAAAGAAGCTGATAGTTCCTCTAATGATGAAAATATATGCACACATTTCTGCACATCAGACCAACTATAATTCATCTTTGTAATAGCCAAACTCTTTATAGATTTAAATGCATATTTTAATGTTTCCATATTTTCTTCAGGTAGCAAATAATTTTCACTAAAAATTAAGCATTTATTCATGTAAATCTAACTATATAATCTCTTAAAATATATGAACTTACCTAACATTAAGCCGTTTAAGAGAATGGAGCTGACTACAGATATCTGCTATAGTTTTCCAGGAACTTATTAAATTTTTAGATATATCTAGTTCTTCTACATTAGGACATAATTCTTCTAATTCACCAGGAGCACCAACATCATTAACACATTGCTCTCTCAAGCATACTACTTTTAATTGATCAAATTTACTTTGTTTCTTATTTACTTTTGAAAAACCAACCATTTCCAAAAATGGAGCATTCATTTCTTTTTGCAATGATGACAAAGTATCTCTATCTACTCCTGCTAATTCATCATCAATCAGGCCATAACGTTGTTTAATCGCTTGTGGACAAGGTATACCAAATTTAACTTTACCAGGACGTACAAATGATCCTGATGTAGGTTGTCTATTATATAATAAATAATTAATACCAATAATTTACTTGTAATAAAATCATCAGATTTTAAAGCCATACCTAGCTTTGAAATATTCAACACCTTCGTATGTACCATTATGCTTTCCACGTTCAGGATTATCCCAATCTATACCCAACCAAAGACCTTTAGTATTGCCAACAGGACCAACATATTTTAATATGCCTTGATATCCATCACATTCTACACGACTTCCAATTTTATAGTTTTTGTCTTCAACCATACTAAGAAAAAAATAAATATTTATATATTAATTAAGTTGGATGACTATTACGAAAACATTAACACTTTTCTTNNAAACAGAAATATATAATATGTACTGCTTTTGTGGCTAAAATCCTAACCTCAAAACTATCAAAAAGCATTGAAAATTACGATATGAATGAAAAGATAACAATATGCTTTTTAAAAGGCTTAGATATCACAGAATACAATTGAAAATATTACTTGAACAAAACGGAGATGTGAAAGCGATATAGTTATATCAAAGCATAAAAGTCATAAATGACAATCTGACATTTCTGTTTGGATTCCGAGTGGCGTTGAAAGACTTATAATAGAGACTTTCGAAATTCAGAGATTGCATTTGTTTGGTGTGTCGTGGTAAAACTGTTAAAAACTGTGAAGTCAAATTATAAATTTTAAAGATATAAGATAATACTTATATTCAATTTCGAGAATTGAAATGATTTAGTGGAAATATTATTATTAACATTAATTTCATTATATATTAATTTAAAACATAGATATATATTTTTTACAAAAATTCTATTTTTCTTATGATCCTTGTAGTGTGGTTGTCAGTGCCATCTATATTCATTTTTACAAAATACTCCAAGTATTAAATAAAACCTGTCACAACATAGAATTGAAGTTTGCAGGTTACGGCTTAACCTCCTGTAAAAACTGAAATTTGTATAATTTGATTCATTTAAATATAAAAATGGCATCGACTAGAGAAAGACGTGCAAATGCCGGTAATAAAATGGCTAAATTATTAAATGAAGAAGAGGAAGATGATTTTTATAAAACAACCTATGGTGGCTTTGATGAAATTGAACAAGATCATGATTACATGTAAACTGTAACTCTTTCTGTGTTACACTAATATTTTCTAATAATTTTTCTTACCCAATTGTCAATTTGTAGGGAAGAGGATGAAGGAGAAGATGAAGTTGACTCAGATTTTAGTATAGATGAAAATGATGAGCCAGTTTCTGATACAGAGCAAGAGGGTCCTAAAAAGAAACGCAGATTAATAACAAAGGCTTATAAAGAACCAAAACCAGTTATAGCACAGTCATCTGCACCTCCAAAAGAAAAAAGAATAAAACGTCAAAAACATGATAAAATTCTTGTAGATAGTACTGGTAAATTTAAATGCAGTAAAACTAAACAAAAATATGTTATGATATATTGTTTTCAAAACACTTTCGTCAATGCAATAAATTTTAATAGAAAGGAAGTCTATACGTCGTTCAACGGCTGCAAAATCAGCAGCAACTCAAAGACGGTTACTTGAAAGAAATGAAGACCAAAAGAAAAAGACAAAAGTAATCAAACATGAAACGTGGAAACCTACGCAAGAAGAATTACTTGAAGAAGCATTACAAACAGAACAAATTAACATGAAATCATTAGGTTTGTACATTGTAAATATAACCATTATACTTATGATAATAGTATAAATATAATGATCTAAATTTTGTTTAATATTTTTTAAAGAAAAATATCAGAAATTAGAGAATGAGAAAAAGAATACAAGAACTGTCAGAAAAGCACATGTAGGTCCAATGATCAGATATCACTCTATATCAATGCCTGTGATGGTATTCACTGATCCAATAGAAAAAGAAGATGATAAAATTAATGTAGAAGAAGGAGATGAAGACAAGAATATAGTTGCAAATTCTGATAAAACAGTTTCTGAAGCTTCTCCTGTAGAAAACAGGTAACTTTAATTTTTAATATTTTTCTTATGCATAATTATTAACTTAATTTCAAAATCTTTACTAAAACTATGTTTATATAATGTATTTTATCAGTACAATGACTGATTGTAATATGGAACTTGAGTCAAAAACATCACATAATACTCCAAAAAAGGGAACAAAACTTCATTGTGAAGAAACAGGGGCATTTTATGAAAGAACATTTATTACTTTTGAAAATGAACAACTATTATTAGAAACATTTAAAAAGACTGCTCCACAAAAGCCAACAACAAAAGCGTTATGTGCAATAACAAGGTAAGTAGAAAACATACCTTAATGCTGTAGAAAAATAGCAATTTTATTACAATTAATTTCGTTTTTAAAGGCTTCCTGCAAAATATTTGGATCCTATGACACAACTGCCATATAAAAATGTACAAACATTACGTTTACTCCGTGAAGCATATTATCGTCAATTAGAAGCTCGCACTGATATAAATGATACTTCACAGAGTCCAGAATTATTGCGATGGATTGAATGGAGACAAAAAAATCATGGTACAAATTATAGAAGTACAATACGCCTTGAACCAGCAAGTATTTCTACTATGTCATAGTATATCTAACCAACTAAATTATTTAATACTTCATAGTCAATAACATGGAAAAAATATTGTATATAGATAGAGAAATAAAAATAAAAATATAATTTTTAAATCTGTTCATTCGGATTCTTATTAAAATTATTGATTTTCTAAATATAATGGTATTTAATGTATCACTTTTATGAAAAATTATTTATTCAATTTATTTGATATTTTTACAACACTGTTACCTTAGTCTACAAAAGTAAAATTGATTATACTTTTTATTCTATTTTTGTCACTATAAATATTATAACTAAAAATAAAACAGTTCTATTTTTTTTTACATACATAATAAGCACAATAATTCTTGTATACTATTTACAATACAGGTATACTATACACTTTAAAAAAAGTTTTGTCAGAAATAAAATGTCTTATCTTAAAATATAACATGATTTAAAAAAAGGTGATCATACAGAACACATTACTATTATAAAATATATTTACATATTGAAGGAATCATTATCTTTACTGAAAATGGCATTTTTTATCTTTTCCTCTAATCTTTGATTCTGCAATTGTTGCTCTTCTAAACGTTGTTCTAACAATTCAGATGAACGATGTACTTCCATAATTTTATTTTGAATATTTTCACAAAATTCAGCTAATGGATTGGACTGATTTGATACATCATCATTTGCACAAACATCATCATTAAAAGTACTTAATCTTCTTTTTTTGTGAATTGGTTCTGTAACTGCAGTATCTTTTTCAATAGAATGTATTACATCTGGCTTTATTTGTGAAGTAAATAGTGCAAATGTATTAGATTTAAACCACCATGGTAATGTTTTAAGATGTTTGATTGATATACGATTATAAACAACTTTTAAATCCATATCAATAGAACTTATTTTTTCTTTAATAATATATACTAATATATCTGCAAAATTTGTTATTTGTAAGCTATTTGTCATAAGATATAAATGACTTAAAATGTCGTAGGATAAAGCAACAATATTTGTGTCTGGTAATACTGCTTGACAATAATGCATAACATTTTGATGTAATTCTTGTGCATCTTCTGGTGGCCATGGAAAGCTAAATGGAAAAAATTACATCATCGAATAAGTACCATTTATCACATATTTGTATATCTTTTTAAAATGATATGACATTTTTATTAATTACCTCCAATGTGGCAATGTGAATCCATTTATAATATTTTCTAAATTTACTCTATATTCTGTTGTTCTCCATTTTTCATCAAAGTATTCATAACTACATGGTAACATATAGTGATGTCTTAAAAATTTCTTCAACTCTGGTGCAAATTTTGTATACATAAGAGATTCTGGATCCAACAATATTTGAAGCAAATGTGCAATTGCTTCATTATGTAGATTTATTATAAAATTTGGATCTTTCAAAGCAAGTGAAAATTTTGTATTAAATGCTGAGTCTTCGAAAACTCTGTAATAATACAAATTATTTTTGTCAATTAATTCTAGATTATAGTGCATAGGTACAATATAGTATAATTTAATAAAAAACAATACTTACCTTAGCCAAAATTCTTGTGTTATGCAAGTATCACATATGTTTTCTAAAGTGTCCATTTGTAATGGATTTTTGGGAGGTTTATTAACAGTCAACCACAAAATCGTACTTTGAATCAAATTCAGAATGACCATTTCATTCCAAGTTTTCTCAAAAGTAATGGTATATGTAGATATATATCCAGAGTATAATAAAGTATCTAACTCTGTTAAAATTTTGTCTTTTTCCATCTCTAAATCTCCAATTCCAAAAACAATAAATACTAAAGGTATTGGCACGAGTTTTTCTCTGGATAGCACACTTTTTGTTAGACGCTTGCTAACAGAAATAAAATTTTCTGAAGCAGCAGCAATAAATACCAAACCATCAGTTCCAAACAAATTATGTTCTGAAATAAAGCCTTCAAAATATCTTATGCAAATATATAAATTTTCATATGGACTTGGTTGAAATGACTTTATTATTGGTTCTACTGTATAATCATGAGGACATAAGTATCGATTTATTATCTTTTTATGATGCCATAAATCAGTTCTATTTTGTAAATCAGGCCACGATATTACGAGTTTCCAAAATAAATCAGTTGATATATGCATGTCTAGAGATTTTAGGTTTTCTTTAATACCTGCATAGATGATTACTTCAATAGGAGCTAAATTATTGATAGGAGATTTTGATACTTTTTCCATATGCTGCCTTCTACACATATTTTCTATAACTAATTTTTGTCCTTCGCGATATAAAATTTTAGCACATTCATCTACAGATTTCTTTTGTAACCAAATTGGTGTATTATCCAATGCTTCTCTCTGCTGATTTTTTTTCAATGCTCTTGTCTTCCACAAGTAAAAATATTTTCTAGTTCTTTGTTCACTTTTCTTCTTTATAAAATTTTCTACCTTTTGGTAATTTTCTATCTCTTCAGACAGTATTGTATCACACATTTCATTAATGAACTGAGTCAATACGTTATCACTTAATTTATCATACATTGTTATTTTTTTAATTTCTTCTTTTGCAATAGTGGAACAGTGTTCTTGTATTACTTCTTCTATTAAGTCTTTAAAAATTTCTTCTTTATTTTTATCGATTTGCTGTATTTTTTCTTCTAATTTTTCTATATCTAAACTTTCAGATTTTTCTTTAACTTGCAATTTATTCTGTGATTGTATAGTTTGATTTATTGGTACTGCTTTTTCAGATGAAGTAAATGAAGTCAATACACTTTGATGTGAAGTAGAAATTACATTGGAGGCATTATTGTCAAATATTGTAGATGGCACAGTAGATTTTTTGAATATGTTTCCTTTTCCAGCTTCTGAAAATATGCTTTTATTTACAGTCATCAGAAATGGCGAAGTCGCTTCAAAACTTTCTGAAGGCTTAATCTGATGTAAAACATTAAAACTAGGTTGTGAAAATGACACAGTGTTGTTTGTATTATTAGAAATACAATTGTCATCTTTAACTTTTTTTAATAAAGAATCATACTGTACTTTATCAAAACTTGAGGATGTAAAATGATCTTGTGTCTGAATAACCGATGATAAATTTAGTTTTGTTTTACTTCCAGGTATAGTTTTTTGCTCAGATTTCAACGTGATTATATTATGTTGTAATTGACATACAGAAGCAGTGGTAGTTATGGATTTATTCCATTCAGTGCTTTTATACGACTTTTCAAGATTACCATAACATTTAGTTGTTGCTGTTGTATCTATAGAAGAAGTATTGGTATGTTCTTCATTAGTTTGCAATATTTCTTTATTTAAGGATTCCGATTTCTCTTCTATAAATTCATATGGATTAACTTCATTATTATTAATACTGAAATTCTGGTCTTCTGCATTTATAGATTGAGCCAGTAAATAACCTTCAGAATCGAAACTACAATGAGGCTTATGACTTTTATAAGATTTCTCAGGCAATTTTCCACCAGCAATACATTCTCCAATTGATAATCCTTTTGAAGTTCTTTTTGATTCTATCATGTAACGAGCTCTACCCTGTTGTATATTAGACATTGGCAAACAAAAATTTTGCCTGTTTAACATAATATATAATTCATCGTTTGAAGCGTTGAGTCCTACTTGTTCACAAAAATATATGGTTTCATTCTCATTTTCAAAACCAAGATTATGAAGTAATTCATACAACGGATAAGCTGTAGATGCAGTTCTGCAGTAAGCTTTGACCATTATAGACAAAGCCTTCACTCTAACTTGATTAAAGTATCTAAGCAAAATGCAAGCATTTAAGTAAGTTGTTTGTCGCACAAGCTTAAAAAATTTGTAATAGTTATTAGACTCAAGAGCAGAATAAACATTTATTGCAAATTGTACTTCTGATGATTTTTGTATAGAAGCTGGAAGTTGTTGTAAGTCAGACATGAAATTACCATTGTTCAAATTCAAAAGAATGATATATCCTCGAAATTCTGATTCATTTGGACATGTGATACCTTTTACTCTTAGATCATGATACATATATTTTAAAGATTGTAAACATTTGGTTAAGTTTTCTGAATTGATTTTTTTATCGAATACAGATAATTCTTCTGCACAAAGTCTTTCAGAACATACTATGTGAAATCTAGCACATTGTTCAACCAATTCTACACTGTCAATACAACACAGTTCTTGTTGAGTTATATCTTTTCTAATCCCTCTTGTTCTATCCCATAAAAAGTGATACCACTCTCCTAAATTAGTGCCTTCTTCTTCACAAAGATTTACAATTTCATGAAGTAAATAACTCATTGTCATTTTTAAAGATTTTACCGGTCTTAATTCATGAGCCATTGGTTCTTCTTGATCTGCAGAAGATCTGGAATATTGTTTAACAGCAATCATATGATTTATTCTGTACTCATTTCCTTCAAGTTGTTCATATGGAGCTACTTGTCGCTGTGATTCACGCATTAAACGTTCTTTCTCAGGACACATATCTGGACAAGTTCCACTTGTAACTTCAGCGGTTGCCAATGAATGTGATTTAACTTGTTTAAGTCTCATCAAGCGATCCCTTGCTTCTAATATTTTATACTTATCTTCTGAAGTAATGCCAACTTGATGTATTATACCTTGTAATTCTTCCACAGATGCACCATGTAAAGATGTCATTATTTGACTATCAGCTTCAGCCTTATCTATTTTTGCTGCTACCTTTTCATTTTTTGGAATTGTCTTTTCAGATTTTTTTATATGCTTACAATTGCAATGTTTTTTACATGACCCTTTACACCTCTTCCCAATAGGTACTCTATAAGTATCACTTTTATAGTCATGTAAATTGTATTCCAAATTTGTCATGGCTTCTAGCTCTGATCTAATTCCATCTTCTAATGTAAGAATATTCGTAACAATATTCTTTTTTAATTCTTTCTTTTTAGTTGGAGACTTTGGTACTTTCTCTGACTTTGTCCACTCAACAAAAAAGGTTTGACCCAAATATTCTCCACTTCTCTGATAGGCGTTATTTGCTTCTTCTTTAGATGAATAAAATACTGTTATTATTTGCTTTTTTGGTCTAATGGTGATCGTCATTATGTGACCATAAACAGAAAAATATTCTTTTGCTGATGACTTTAAAAGTAATTCCTTTGGAACATTTGTACATGTTATCGAATTCTCTATATTTAATTTTGTTGTATTCGATCTAGAATTTTTTTTCAACTGCTCAAAAGCAGAGGTGTCTTTCAAAGCATGGGCAGCTGCAAGCAAAGCAAATGCATTTCTTGATATTTTAGGTTTGTATTTCTTTTTAACATCATGACTTTGTGCTTCAATATGACTATCTAACTGTGATATTATTTCAGGTGGCGCAAAACTAAATGTTTGTTTGCTAGAAGCAGGAGATACTAAATGAGTTGAGACATCATAGTTGAGCATTCTGGGAGGACTAAAAACAACATTTGGTGTAGAAAATGTAAATCCCTTTGAGGTTGTATATTCTGTGATATCTGTATCCATTTCTTCTTTGCTGTCCATTTTTTATTCTACAAATAAAATTATGTGCATATTACCATAGAAAAGCAATGTAATATAATAATACTGTTTATTGATACCTTATATTTGTTATGAAACGCAAAAGTACTGTTAGTTCACTATTACGGTCTTTCAACTTTCAAAAATCATTTTTTTAGATCTATTTTCTTCATAATAAATTCCATTAAAAAATGTGTTCGTCACACTTTCGTATTAAGTCCCAACCTTGTTTATTCCGTTTATAACTTTTAGCAGACGATATCGAAATTAGTTTCTCAAATCTGTATTTACTAACCACAATCATATACACATAGTTGTGTATGTAACAAATCTGTACCAATAGGAAATTCGTTCAAAGTAACCAATCACTTTCAATAGAAAACGGAATATCCAATGAACACGAAACATTGAAAATGCGTTATGATTTCTAACCTCAACTGTAAATTTGATCGGAATAAACTGTGTCACACTCTTATTACTTTATTAGTAAACAGTATACGAAGAAAAGTTAATTTCAGTAGAAAAATGATAAAATTAACAAAAACACTTAACTTAGAAGGTTATACGTTAATATTGCCGTCAGTGGCAGTTGGTAACGTCGCTCAATTAACTGTAGATCTTTTAATTGCAAGTCTTAACCTTCAAAAAATTGGGCAGATTTTAACTTCTGCTTTTATACCTATTGTTGGATTGGATTCTTATTCTGAAACGTCTGAACACTTATCCACTACAATAGATGTATACGCAGGCGTTAACAATCAAATAATTGTTATACAAATTCGTTCGCCATTTGTTAAATCATTAAATAACTTCTATAATGATTTATTAGAATTTGTTACAGAGAATAAAATATCTAAGGTATTTTTTAACTCACATATACGATCATTAGAATAACAAAGTTTTAATTTTGTATTGTTTTAGGTGGTGATTTTAACAAGTAGCTATGCATATGAGAAAACAGATACTCAATTAAATATTACAGAGTTCAGGTATATTCCATCTACAAATATATTAACCGACAATAAACAAATATTCGAGGATTTACAATGGATCCAATATGAATCAACACATATACCTTCTTCAAACAATGAAGAATTAACACACATTCCAGGAGGAGGCTTCGCAAAAAATTTATTTGATTTTCTTTCAAATAATAATATACCGTGTATCATTTTATTCAAATTTTGTTCTGAAGGGGATAATATTCCAGATGCATTAGATCTAATAAATTATTTAAATCAGTGGATGAAATTGCTACAAAATAACTCTAATGGATCTTTAATTATAAAGTATCCTCCATCTTGGAAGTATTTATTTGGAAATGTGCCATCAGCTGAGACGTATTGAATAAGATATAAAAATACATATAAATTTTTAAAAAAATTTGTCTTTTTTTTACAAGTATGAGATGCTGATACCAAATATCATTAATCAATGTTATTAATCCATTTTAACTTGATTTAATCATAAATATAAATTGTCATGTCCTAAATTATATTTTCAAAATAAAAAATTAACAAAAATTCTCAAAAGAGTTTTGCTCCGAAAATTTTAACTTGTGTAGTTTTACATTTATTATTGTCTTTAGTCGAAAGCATAAATTGGTTTATAATGGATATTATATCCATGAATTATACAAAAAAATTAGTATTTATAACAAGTAATATCTTTACTGTACAAATGTATATTCCTTTATTTAATAAATTACTTATGGTTGATATTCAATGCTTATACATTATGCGAGAAGTTTAAATTTAGCTGAAAATGCAGCATATGAAACAAGAGCAGCTAAAAATGCTGCCAAAAATTCAGAGTTGATCCATGGTCCAAGATAAATGCCTGGGTTATTAAGTACAACGACAGCAAGTGGTTTTACTGTACTAGGATCTTCTCCATTTCTATAAGCCTTACGAATGGCAGCATATTTTTCTTCATCGTAGAGCTTAACATTGTAATCTCCTGATCGTGCATTTTTTATTTCTTCTGTCCAAGAAACCTATATAAAATAAAATAAAGGGCAAAAAACTATAAAATCTAAAAATTTATTGATCATTTAGTTGTACTTAATTGTATAATTCTACCTGATATTTATTATCTGCACTTAATCTCACAGCAGGTAGTGCTTTTCCTTCAACTTCTGCATATAGTGGAATTCCTTTCACACCATTACTACACTTCAGTACGAACTGTGTTGTAAAAGCTACATTAGTGAGAACTGTAGCATCTTCTGTTACATATGCAGATGCTATAACTTCTGGTTTCTGACATGTTTCTGCAGATATCGTCAAAATTATAGCAGAGAGTGTAAATAAAAGAATAAGCCGGTTCATGTTTATTAAATTATTGTATGAAATAATTAATTAGTAAATCGTGCGATTTATGCAAGTAACTGAAAATGAATTAATAAAATTCTTGTTAAATTTAACAAAAGATTGGGTTATATGTAAAATGTAACCACCGATCGCACGCACGACACTTCCAACACGCTTCTAACCTACTTATCAGACAGTAACGTAAATTAAAAACAGACTCCTTGCAGACGTGGTTGTGACGTGTCTTGTACCTACGATTATCGATGATAGAGGCGTTGTTACACAGTCTAGAAATCTGAGACACAACCTGCCCTCTATTAAGTGGTTTACTCGACCTTTTTTTTTACAATGCATACAAATAATTCGATGTAAATAATAGAGTAAGATATTAATATTCTAGTTGTCAATAACATATATTAATATTTTGTATAAATAATAGCAGATAACATTATGATAAAATCCAGTATGTTGATTGGTTGTTTATTTTTCTACACAATGGAGTTAACTCTGTAACCAATGAGTACATTTTGAAGTCGATCTCTATTTTACTTGTTGTGTGATTATTCATGAGAAAGGGTATTTATTCTTCAGAGTACGATCGAAATACTTTAATAGTCGATAAAAATTGGTAAAGAGATAAAATAAGATATGATTGACAAATAATCGAATGCGAAAATTATGTTATCGTACGACACACTGTTATATTTACCTATTTCTTTTTCTTATTGACTATTTTGATACTGCATTGATACTATATATGATTTTTATGCTAATAGTTAAAATGAAGTGAATTTACCATCTCAAGGATTTCTGAAGCGTATTTGGGTATATATTAAAAATTGTAATCATTGTAAAAGTTGATTTATAACTTTAAAATTGTGTATCTGTACCAAATCCATTGTGAAATCAATGACGAAAATAATTTCTTGGAACAATAACCAGGTTGCAATGTAGTTATTAGAATATTTTTAATAATGTCAAGTGTATACAACAATTTATAACAAGAACTTTAATAATTATTGAGGAACAATTTTATAAATAAATCTAGATTGTTATAAGTTAACTAATCGATATTTTGTAAAAGCTATATTGTTTTGTATATTCCAATTATTATTCAATAATACTTATACATTTTTTTGCTGATGAAATGTTATTTTTAGATGCAGTAGTAATATCTTTTGGTTATATAGGACACATTAAATGTATGATTAAGTGATAAAAATTATAATCAATACTATTTTTTATAACTTGGCAATAATATGGGTAAGGAAATATAACTTAAATCTTTTTATCGTTTATATTTTTTATTACGATATATAAGCTATTTTAACTTTTATTTTTTTAACAGTGATGGCAGGAAATGAAAGTGTGCCAGGATCCTTGGCAGAAGACTCACTATCTGCAAGGTTACAGTGGCTTCGTCAACGACGCGAAGCATTACAAGAAAAACTTGCTCAGAAGAATACTGAACTAAAAAACCTTTGTATAGAAGAAGCGGAATTAACAGGAGTATTGCCACCAGAAATACCACTAGAGCCTGGAGAAAGTCCACCTACCTTTCGTAAAAGAGTAGGCACAGCATTTACTTATCCTCAAAATTTGATCAACAAGTTGAAATCAAACGAAGCCGTAAGATTATCATGCCTTTAATATATATTTACAATATTACATATTTATACATATTAGAAGAGAAACTCAATTTTATTATTTTAAGCAGGAGGAATCTGCTCTAGAGCTAGAGCGACAGGTTCAAATTGGTATAGTGGAAGCTGCCTTAGGAATTGTTAATGATCCTGCAGAAAGTAAAGCTGTGCGTCGAAAGCATAGATTGGTTTATCAGCAAGGTCAAAGAAGACTTCAAGAGTTGGAAGCACGTTTAAATGCTATCCGTCAGTCTCGTAATAAAGCACATCGTGCTACTCAATATCAACATACAGTGGCATGCAGTAGTCAATCACAGTTACAAAGCAATGTAAAGCATAGAACAAAGAAACCTAGACCACCTCTTGATAATACAGGTATTACATAAAGTTATTATATACTATATGTGCATTTATCAAATTTTTGCTCATTATAACTATTTTTATATAGGCAATGAAAATTGTTTGATCTCATCAAGAGGTATTAATCAAGAAGAAAGTGTTAGCTTAAGTCCAATAGGGACAGAACAGAAGTATTCTACATATGAGGAACATTTTCCATTTACAAATGTCTGCCATCATAGTCATGATACAGGTTTTTCTTCTGCAAGTCCTACAGATCAACGGCAGAATATTAAAGCAACAGAAAATGATCTTAATGATAATCATAATATTTATATTTTACCTGATCAATATCGTACTCGTACATACTCTCATGGCAGCAGTGGTACGCGTAGTCAAAACCACTACCAAGATAACAGAGTATATCGTACTGTCCCGAACACATATAGTGAAGAAGAACGTCAAATAAGATATCGTCAGTTTCAACAACAAAAGCAGCATGAATTGCAGGAAGAGTTTTATAACTACCAACAATATACAGAATATAAACAGTTTGATAGTGAAGTTCAACGAAAATCAAATCAACTATATTATGACAGAGAATTTCGTTCGTCTCATCATGTACACACACCAGAGTATCAATTGCATTACAAAAATCAATCACAATCATGGCAAAGAAAAGATCGTGATCCATCTGGAAATAGAAATTCAAGACCTATAGGACCACCAGTTGATTCTCATTTATCTCCAGGATATTGGATGCGTTATGACGATGAAATAATTTGGTGTCCAGATGAACAGCTTGTATCTGATAGATTTGGCAGTCTTGATCGTAGAAAACGAAATGGAATACAACATGTAGGAAATATTAACGCAGATTCACAATCGCGATATCGAACGGTAACCGTTGGAGGATCGAAAAACTCTGTTCCTGGTGTAACCTACCAACAATCTCCTATTCATTTGTTACCTCTATCTGAGCAAACGCAAGTTAACAATAAAATTCTTTTACGTACTCAATCTTTGGGAAGTGTAGAAACATGGCACTCCAATAGATCACAGGAATCACAAGATGAAAAAGACACTACAGATAGTATTAGCCGCAAAGGAAAAGAGAAAGAATGGTATGAAACGTCTTTAGATTCAGGTGCAAGCCCAGCATTAGAGCAAGGCTTATTAATTTCCCATAAGGTTATGCATTGTCAATCAAGCTCTCCTGTATCATGTGTAAAAGGTATTGGTGTCATGAATACTATTAATGATACTGCAAAGAATATTCATTCAACTTTGCCAGGGCGTTCTAAGTTGGAAACATCTATTCACGAACAAATGCATTTGCAACAAACTCCAATTCGTTACGAACATCAGCGACCTAAAGTACTTGAAATTCCTGCAGAATCAAGAAAAATTCAAGAAAATGATGAAGCAATTCTTGTAAGATCTCCCCATAATTGTACTATTGTACAAGCAGGAAAATATCAACCTTACAGAGAAGTTACAAAACCTTTTGAAATGTCAGATTTTTATAAGTATTCAACAAAATTTCGAAAACGAAATGAAATACTAGGACAAACTTCATCGAATGAAAATTGTTTAGATTCCCATGTTGGGGATCTTACTGGGTCTAGTGATTTACAAAAAGAATCTAATTCTTCTAATTATGTACACAATGGTAATGTCACTAGCCCAGTACAAAAGAAAATCTACCAACCTGTTGAACGAATGACGTGTCAGCCCTACTTAACAACTTTAAGATAGCTTTACTATAAAGCATCAAAAAATATTGAAAAAACATTCTGCATTCATATCTTAGTGCATTCTTATCATAGTAATTTGAATAGAATACTGACATTTGGAACTTGACTAAATCAAGGCAAGCTGGATTTGCCTGAATATTTTTATGCATTTATGTGTGATTGTTTAGTAATATCACATTTAAAAATATACCAATTATTGCCTTTAAAATAAGTGCAATTATTATATTTTACATTGAAAACGGTTGATGTAGTATAATGCATAAAAATGAAATAATATAAATTTATAGTGAAACTAAAATGTAAGAAAAGTTTTGTATTGAAAGAAGTGATATATTTTAAAATTAGTAATCTATATAATATAGAAACCTGAATTGTGCCTTATTACCTTTTTAACAAGGATATTTATGCACAAAATATACATTGTTATTTTCTCTTAAAACTATTGGTTACAAAATTTTGGTATAATAGGGAATGAAATATTATAAAGCTCATTTCCATTTGCATTACAAATATAATTTTAATTCAACTGAGAAATGTATGTAAATATTTATATTGGTAGTGAAAATTATGTAAATTTATAATGTTGCATATGTCATATCAATACGAATGACAAATAATACACGAGAGACTGTCACTAAGGTGTTCATATTATTTTTCTTTTTTTATTCGTATCACAAATCACAATGGGATAATATTGAAATCAAATGATACACAAAGAATTTGTAACATTACAATAGTTATGGATCAAACATACACTGACTCATTTAATTGAAGATATTAAATCCTTAAAAGCTTCTTCAGTGCCTACATTTATCAATTTAAGAGCCAAAGACTCTAGGAAGACTATGTATCAAGTATAACTCATATTTTCTATATTTATACAAATAGCATATACACATATATATTTTATATTACATTAATGTTGGTTGAGATTAAAGGTGTGTTATTAGCAATATTTAAATAAGTATTTGACATGAATTTACATAAACTAATTGTATTTCAGAATTTAAAGCAGTAATCACAATAACCCATTTAACTATATTTCTAATGTCCTGAATTTGTGGTAATGTAATATTTAAGTTTGGACAAATTTAAGATAGGATTTAATTCAATATTAAATAATTACTTTATGTTATTTAATATAAGCTATTAAATACTATACAGCTATGTGCATTTACAACAATAAAATAATAATGTCCTTAAATATATTTTATCATTTCATAGTCCAAAAAAGAAAGGAAACACAAAAGATAAGGTATAAACGAAGTGGTGTCTGTGTATGGACTCACTAATAATTTTATTTTTCTACCTTTAATAATAAAAATATATTATTGTGAAAAATAAAATTGAAGCCAATTGTAACTTATTCATGTCATCGAACTTGCTTAATATACAAATTAACAATAGGTAATGAGCTATTAACATTTAACAAAAGGAATCATTTCGGTGTTCACAGAATCTTATTAATTATACCACAATGATAAAATTATAAATATTTAAGATTAACATTCTGTGTAGTTACGACAGTAAACTGAAAAACGATTTGTATCCATTTATTGCTGAATAAATTGTGTTACTTCTAACAGTAACATAAACTTTCTATGATTAGTAATAATTTTAATTAAAAAGAGCATAAAGCTTAATGTGAGAATCTTTAATATTAGAGATTATTACTCCATCTTAACTAGTGATTCGTTTTTTAAGAGATATTATTACAATATAATATTGAAGGAATTTGTATCTGATCTTATTGTATACAAATAAGTCGTGAGTTAAAATACATTTTTATAGCTGTATTTTTCAATACATAGGTAACATAAAATAGCGTCAACTTACATTCAACATTTGAATTTGAAAGTTTCCTTTTTAAATTTCTAAGATTCTATGTTAAAAATATATGTCGCTACATGCCAATAATTGTTTATTTACTAATCCTTATATGTGAATGCTTTTAGAAAGAATCTAATATTACTATTGTCTTTAAGTTTTAATACTCTCATTAAAAATCACGGTGTTTTATGCTTTAAAGTATTTTTAGAATTACTTTAAAAAGCATGGTATAATGAACAAACGCTATGAAGATCATTTCTTCAGAAGGATCATAAAAAAGTGTTTGCAATGTAATACATAAAAAATGCTATTATTTCAGAATGCTATCTATTTTTTCTTTCTCCCTTTTAAAAGGAGAAAAACGTAAACTATGTAAAATATTTTCTAGTACATATATTCACTTCTCAGAATAAAATATTGGTCAATATATATGTACCACAAAATATATTCTATAATAATAAACTATTAAGCGCCAGACATACGAATTATTGAATTTAAGCTACACTATACTAAGTACGATTAAAAAAATAAAGAAAAAAATGTTCAGGGTTTGACAAATACTAAATTAGTGCACAAAATAATACCATAAAAGTGAAATAATTAGTATTAGTTAATTTGGAATATAAATACATAAAACAAAAAATAACAAATAACACTAGCAGGTACATATACATCGATTGTAGATACTATCAGTACTAAGTTTTTAATAAAGTTGCTCACAAAAGTTACTTTGTAAAAAAAATGTTAACATTTCACGTTACACTAAAGTATCTACTCTTGCATAAAATTATAATGGATATGTAATAATAGCATACGCATCCTTTGTTAGTATAAAAGATAATAAAAGTAGCCACTTTATTAAAATATTATGATATGGAATTATTATATTATTGGATACATGCTGTTTTAAAGAAAGAATATCGAAAAAATGGTTTAAAAGTATATGTGAAACATCCCATCATAATAATTAATGAAAACAATTTGATTAGATACTTAAAAAAATATTACAAACTTTGTAAACTGAAAGCATTTATCAATATATTTCCATTATTGTTAACTTATGCAACTTCAATGACTTTTACGCATTAATACAATTACTCATGAAGAATAGTAAACAAATTTTGTTGTATGACGTAGAAATTATTCGGGACGTGCCTCTATTATATATATATATATATTTTTATAAAAACGTAATAGATATCATTGGAATGCGGGCTATAAAATTAGTTAATTCCGTTATAATTCAAAGCCCGCTAAATATAACAATTCTTCATTTTTCGTACACTAGCGTATATTTTTTGAAAGCCATATTTGACTACTAATTTATTACTCACAAATAGTGCCAAAGTCTTTTTATGTTCTGTTCACTAATCTGTTTCACTTCATTCACACATCCTCACACATATGTATATATGAGCGCACGCATTTATATGAATAGTCTATTAGTATCAATTGTAGAGTAACACTATACAATTTTAATAATTTAAAGAAATTTTTAAAGATTTGCAGAGCCGTAATAAGAGGTAGGCGACATTGTATAACTGCAACTTTAAAGTGAGTAGCCGCTAATCTAATATCTCTATCAAACCTTTATTTGCTCTATATTTGACATAATGTACTGTCTTATTCTCCATAAATGAAAATATTATTATAAAACAATAACTTTCCATAGATAAGAATATAATAAAATAATGTATTGAATAAAATAACACTAACTGTTGTTTTTCTAACATATCAAAACATAAAATTATAAAATGGGATTGTAAGTGGTATATATATATCACATATAGAATATAAAATATTTAATGCTCAGTTATCACTATTTATAGACTTTATGAAAATTATTACATAGAAAAACAAAAGTTGATCGTTATGAGAAAAGAAAAAACTGACCATAATCATATTTTGTGGAGAATAATACGATTAAACATGGAGTCTGGATAGAGCAAAACTTGACTAAAACATTTAATAGTGGAGATTTATTATAATTTTTTCATTTAAACAAATTAGCAATTATCACGTTTAATCTTGGCTCTTCCAATGCAACAAAAATTATGTTTCTATATCAGAATAAACATCAGAATTTATATTTTCTATGCAATATTAATATAAATTAAACATATTAATGTGTATTTCATACACGTTAAACCTTTCAGCGCTATGGACTTATAAATTATTTTGAACCCATATACAAGCTAAAGAAAACTTAGCCGTGAAAAACCCATATATGAATCCAAACGAATGTATCAGAGTGTATTATGACACGTATGTATTTTGCGATTGTTTACATTTCTAATTGTCGTTTTTATACGCAAGTAATCGGCCATTTTTTATAAAGTTTAAATAAATACTTTTATTGAATATTTTGCAATACAATATTGAAAAAATATAGCGTACGACGCCGATCATACGCATAAAAAGTAAATAAAAAACAATCAGTGCAGAGCGTGCTCTATCACAGTAAATGGACAGCGCATGACGTATGCGCGTCATTGAAGATTTCAGCGCTGAAAGGGTTAAGGATTCCGACATACTATTCAATTAGAATATTTATAATCAATTATTAACTGCAGTAGAATTATTTAAAACGTGAAAAAGAAATGATTCCATAAGTAATAGGATATTTAATAAGTACGTTCTATTGCTATAAACCTAAAACTTTGTATGACCAACTATTTGTAGTAGTTATTTAAATTACTAAGCTTGTAATCACGTATCGATCTTTTGTGATTACCATGATTTGTAACACACATACAAAAGGTGAAATGAAGCTGGGATATTTTTCAATATAATCACTCAAACAATTTGCATACTATTGATTCATTCCGCTGCTGAAACCACTAGAACATGGCAAAAGAAGTGGATAGTACTAGTAGTAGCAACAACGGCAGTGATAACAGTAGTATCAAAGCAGTGCTACAACAGTTAACTAGCACAATTAGCACAACTACAATGCTACGTCGTAATCAGACAAATCAGATTCGTCAGAGTCTGAAAAGAATGGTCCAATATCATCCACATCTATATACATCCACTGATCATCTCTATCTTCCAGGAAGTCCCATAAGATCAATTGCTATAAAAACCAAATTAAATTTTACAGTTACAACAAACATCTTACCAAGTCACTTAGCATCATTAAAAACATTTGAATGTATCACGTAATAAACTATATGTACTTGTATGATATCATGATCAGCATCAGCATTGCGACGTTGACGAACTGGTGGACCAACATCTGTTTTAGTGCCATCTGGTAAAGCATGTAGATAAAAACATTTATTACCAAATGGACACTTTCCACGACCTTTGTCAAAGTATTTGCAATCCTTGGTACTGCAATAAGCATGTGCGATTACATATTTGTAAAGAAAAAAACCATAAAATAATTGTTCGTTTCTCCTACCTTAATGCATCTTTATAATTCTTAATTAACTTTTCTTTTTCTTCTTTTGTGTCTACCCACAATGTACTTGGACATACAAAATCAGAACTAACACGGCATTCTGGGCAGGCCCTTATTATTTTGTTATCAAACTGTTTAGCTTGTCTCCATTTTCGAATGCAAGTCAAACAAAAGCAGTGATTACAATTTGGTAAAATACCAAACCTTCGTTCGATTGATGATTTTTCCATTATCATTTCAAAGCAGACACCGCAAGATTTTTCTCTGCTACGTTGAACAGCAAAGGATAATTCCATATCAACCTCATGCTGTTTAACACATGCCTATATACAAAAATTAACATTTCATATTGTATTATCACAATATAATATTTCTATACATCATTTTATGCTTATATACTATTGAAAAATAGTTGTGAAACACATTTCAGGATGCAAAAATTTCTTATGCAATCACTGATTTGTAAGATTAATCCAAATTAATCATTCCACCTTTTTTAATTTCAAGGTTTAATTAAAAAAAGAAAATAAACAAAAATAAATTCCAAACATGAAACTTCAAACTTACATTTGTATGCTTTTTCCGAAGTTCTTCGTTATATGGATGAAGTGCTGCAAGGCTACACAACTCACAAATATCTCCATGAAGATACATGCAATTAGGTTTTTTACAAATTCCTGTAGCTTCAGCATATGGACACAGAGGTTCCAATGAAGGGTCAGAAGCTTGACCAGTTGGATTTACAGCTTGAGCATATGAAACTGGCTTGGATGTACCAGTTGATGTTCCTGAAGAATTAAACATTACATTGTTGGATGAAGAAGAGCCAGCAATTGATGAAATGGTTGAAGGTATAAATTCAGGAGCTTTGACCCACTCTTCAGCCACACAAATACTGTCCTTGCTGCAAACATAAATAATTATGTTATAGGATCACTGAATTTCAAAAGAACAAAACCACATAACAAGAAATAAGTTGTAAATATACTCTAAGCTCAGGTCTTGGCATTATTAAAGCTTTATAATATAAACAAAATAAAGTCTTTTTGATATTTTAAATTCTTATTAATTGAATACCAAGATCTGTGCTATATTTTTTCATAAAATTGAAGAGGAGAATACCTTTTAAATATAATTGTGACATAATATAGTATATTGCGACGTACGTATTTTTTGTTTCCACTGAAGCTGAAGTTGCAGTACTACGTTGTTTTAAAGAAGAAGTTTCTCGTAAATTGGTCTGTGTACAGGTATTATCAGTGGTTTCTGAATTGTGTAGAAAATGGCACTGACTGCCAAATTTGCACGTGCCATATTTAAAAAAGCGACAAGCAGTAGTGGACGAAGGACTAGATGATATTTCTGTTTCATTCGTGCCTGAATCATGACGAGTAGTTTGTACATGGCGATATCTGCAGTTATTTCCCCCACGACACATTCCATTTTTAAAGTATCTAA
>JAIFRP010000031.1:6269664-6336766 GCA_032403825.1 Odynerus spinipes | reverse complement strand
TATATATATTTATATGTATATATATAACATCAATATGAACATATATTTTCAAACAGAATCAGCTATTTAATTATATTTTTAACATTAACTTTATTCAAATACAATGTTTAAACCACCTTTAGGTACAGTAAACTCACTAACAATAGTTTAGTATATGATATGACACAATTAAATAAGAAGTAGTATTTATCAATATAAATATGTATATATTACTACATTGGTATAAACACGTATTTACTGGTAACAACTAGGGTACATTCTATTATTCGAATGAACTGTCGTTTTACTTTGATACTTTAACGGATTTAAATTTCACGGTTGTAAACAGCTCATAAAACCATGCCAATATTAATTTGTTGACGTATTAGATATCCCATACTCATTGAATTAAATGAGCACTCATATGTGGATAAAATTTTCAGTAATTTTGGGGGAGAATTTGGGAAGGTCTACGTAATTTTTATAGACATAACTTCATTATTTCTTACCGGCAAACAATACTATGTGTCCAATTGTCGGCCATTTTCTCAAGCTTTCGCCGTAACAATGATCAACGACGCGTTCTCAAAGAGTCGCGTGTAAATAACGTTACGAATTTTGGCACAGTAAAATTCACATACGATGCACAACAACCGTTTTTATCGAATCTTAAGGGTTAACCGAGATTTAAAATCAAACCTCCTACTGTACACACAGAAGCCTTTTTCTAGTCTCCTCCCAGCCCTCAAGAGACCCTCCACGAATACCACGCTTTATTCTTCGTCAAGGTTTACGCTGTGTTGTATATACATACGTACACACCAGTATATGCTGTATCGCTATTTGTTATCAAAGTGGTGTCACTGGTGTGTTAAGAAGTTATATATACATAACACATATGCATTCAGGATATATTGTACATTTGCAAGCTTTAACTGACATAAATGTACAATACGTTATACCGCGCATGCGTAAAATCTTCAGAGCCAAGTACTTCTATTGTTTTTTCTTTTTTTTATTAACAATAATAAATCAAAAGTCCTTGTATAGATTAAAGATAAGTTTTTATGTTATATAATCTCCATGACAGTAAACCTTGAAATACATGTGAATATAATACCTTAAAGAATTTGTTCCCTAATATATTCTAAATTATTAATGCAATTTCTTCATTTGTTACTTACGCTCAATGAGCATATCGTTTGATTGGCTAAAACTCAAAATTGTAAGTTCCTCTCACTACTAAAGTCATTTATACATAAAAATGTATTATTTAGGATTTGAAAAACACTGGATTTGATTAACTAAATTACAAAAATATTGATGAATTATACTTAAAACTAATTAAATAATTGATTCTTTGAATAAATAATACAGTTAATGAACATTGACATGTATTGCACAAATGTGTCTATTCGTCTAATTATATGTCTACATCGTTAACAATAATGCAAAAGATGACGCATTATATTTATTCCACTGTCAGATTCTATTACCAACTGTTGTTACTTACAAACACCGGTTAAACTTTACATATGAAGTGGTTGGTAGTTGCATGTATACATAGTTTTGCCGCCACGATTGTTGCCTTAGCCGTAGTATTGTATTTTAATTGTTTTATTTATACGAATAAAAATTACAAGATAAAGTGGCTCTTATAAAGAATTAAAGGTGAAATTTCTTTTACGTGGCGATTCCATATTTTCATCGCTCAAAATGTATTCTTCCTTTTTAATGTAAGAAATATCGCGCAGTGAATAAAGTTATGAAAACAATTACTTTTAAAAAGAATATGTTATTCGTTTTTGTTGTAGTTTAATTGTATTTGTAATATTTGAAACCTATATAAAAATTAATGTAAGAAGTCTTTCAACTTTTAAAAATAAAATCATGTTGCAGAATTGTATGCTAAGAAATTGTAAGTATTGAATACAATATGGCGAACAAGCTGTCTCTGTCATCATAACCTCACTTGATTTTGCAAAACATAATAGTACTCTTTTCAATGATGAAATCCATTTTTAATTATTTCTACAAATAAGTAAATTCATATTACGAAACGTGAATTATAGAACATTTAATTTTTCACAATTTTGTCATATATAACATTTATATCTGGCTTATAATTTATAGTATTGGTTTCTTATCATCACACATTGATACTTGTTACTTAAAATAAGATTAATAAATAGCACATATATACAAAAACTATATAACATATGATACTAATTTATTTTTTTTCCATGATTTGTTACTTCAATACAACAAAATAATAGAGGTTGAAAATGTTATAATACGTATTCGTAAGGACACTAACATTAACTACGTTAGTTTATACAAAAATATTGACAATGCCCTATATAATGCATGATGGATGTTAATCTTAGCAATATATAACTTTTTATAGTAAGTAAAAGTTTAATAAGTTTATATAACTAAATTTTAACAAAGATATATTATTTGATACCGTAATTCTTTTTGTAATTATAGATATACAGAGAATAAAAATTTATGAGTAATCATAATAATGGATCCGAAAATTGACTTAACAATGTCAACCCAAATGGCTAATGTATCACTTCAAGTACAAAATGATACATGTTTAAAAAATAACGATGGAGATGATGAGTCTGTTACAAAACCTGTATATAAAAGTACAGATTCTAATGAAATAAACCTTATGAATGAAGAAACTGTTAAACAGAATAATCAATCAGATAAAAATACTTGTGATAAAGTTGTGATTATCGATACCTCAAAAATGGATTTAGAAAATTCAAGCATGAAAGAAATTACAAATGTTGCAAATACATTTACAGATGAAGTTTCACAAGAAAGCAATATGAAAACACAAGAATCTACTTCACAGATTACTGAAAAACATGTAGATCAATCTCTTCAAAGTAAAACCATGACAGTTTCTTGTGTCAATACTTCAAATGAAATTTTAAGTGAAAAATTACAAGCTATTGATTTAATAAGTGAACATAATATTAATGATTTAAAAATAACAACAGCACAAGATAGTGATGCAAAGAACACTACGAATCATTCTACAAATGAAGAAAATGTAAACAATTCAGATACAACTGATACAATTATGCAAGAGTCTACAACAGATATGAGTAATACACAATTACCTGCAAATGATACAGATACAAAAAATAAAAATTTAGATGTTATTCAGGAAGGTATTGATGCATCTAATATAGATCAGGGAACGTCTGAAAAAAATTCTTCTGTTCCAGAGAATACAGAATTTGTACAATTCTCACAGGATAAACATGATGATTCACAAATTGAAAATCAATCTATAGATGCAGAAGATCCCTTTGCTGGAGACAATCTTACTTCTGAAAATGTTGAACAAATAGAAACAGACACAGAAACAAGTGTTGACTTTTCAAAGTTATGTGAACAAAGTGAAATTCTTCAAGATATTGTTCATCCAAGAGATATTGATTTTAATACAAAAATAAGTAATAGTAATAAAGTGAATCCATTACAAGAGGATGAAAGAGACAAGATCTCTCTGGATCAATCCAATATATCAAAGCAATGTTCTGAACCTTTATCAGATAAATCACATTCAAATGTTACAAGCAATGCAGATAATAAAAATACCCTTCCACAAGAAGACATATTGTCAACACATACTACAAAATCTATCAGTAGGTGTAGTGAACATGTAAAAAAGGATGCAGAAAGTGTGACACCGATGGAGACAGAAGAAGAACAATCTAATGTATTGCCTGGACAGGATGATGAATTGTGTATTATTCCAGATAGTATGAAAATGATAATACCAGAAAAAGTAATAGAAAAAGGAAATAATGATAAAGATAAATCTACATTGGATGAAATTGTTATTCAAGAAGAGAGACAAAAGTCTGCTTGTGAAAGTACTGGAGGAACTGCAGTAAATAGTGAAGAAAGAACTGTAACAGAAAATAATACAAGCCAAGAAAATACACAAAGTACGCCAGAACAACATACGTATGCAGATAAGGATGTGCCAGTAACTACTGACATTATAAATCTTGATGATGAATCTAAAAATTCTGAAGTTGAAGAAATTGCATCTAAAGAAATGTGTAAACAGTGCAACGAAGAAAGATCATGTAAGATTAAAGTAAAGATTGGTGTTGACAGTTTCAATGTATGCTCTAAAACATGTAAAGCATTATTTAAAGCTGCTAATAACAGAGCAACAGACATACCAAGTGATACAGTTAACTCTAAAAGAGAAAAACGCTGTGCAAATTGTTTATTAATTATTGAGTCGAATGATGAAAGAAATCTGTCTTGGGAAACAATGGAATTTTGTAATGAGGAGTGTTTAGGAAAATTTCAGACTAAATATGGAAGTTATTGTAGAAATTGTAATGGTTCTGTTCAAGCAGTAAGTTTAGGAAAATATTGTGTACGTTTTGGCTACGATGTCAGACAATTCTGTTGTTCTACCTGTTTAGAAGAGTTCAAAAAGGGTCTAAAAGTTTGTAGTTACTGTCAGAAAGATATAAGTTCAGGCACAGAAGGCTTTTTAGCTCCTGTTGGCGACAAAGGTCAATTTAAGGACTTTTGTACCCAAGACTGCATGGAAAAGTATTCAAAAATGAGTTCTACTGATATTCCAAATATTGAAAAAAAATCTTGTAGTGTCTGTCAAGAGGTAAGTAATTTATTAAGAGTTAATATAAATGTACAAAGAAATATAATATTATATGTAACATAACAAAATCACTTTTATACTTCTTTGTAATAGGAGAAACTTGTACATTGTGAAGTTCAATTAGATAGAGCTAATCCAGTAGCTATATGTAGCGAACCATGTTTTGCAGCATTTAAGTTTGTAAACAAGGTTGATCCAGACCAATGCTCAACTTGCAAAAAGTTTTTTGAATTACCAAATAAGAAAAGCTTTGTTGTCTTTTATGAAAATGAAGCCCATACATTTTGTACTAAGACATGTTTGAATATATTTATAATTACAAATAGAAAAATTGTACCATGTAACTGGTGTAAAGTAAAAAAATATAATTTTGATATGATTAAGAAAGAGTTGAAAACTGGACAAATCATGATGATGTGTAGTTTAAATTGTCTAACATTATATCAGGTATTAATATTATATTATACCAATTTATCTAAAATATAACTTTTTAATAATTATTAATTTTCTAGGTATCGATTAATGCTGTATCGGCAAAACGTATAAATTGTGATTTTTGTAAAGAATTTTCTCAAGCACAATATCATCTAACAATGTCGGATGCAACAATACGCAATTTTTGTTCATATAATTGCGTGATGAATTTTCAATCTCAATATACAAAATCTCCAATTACAATACCATCAGGTGATGATCCTGTTCCAACAGGAATGCCAAAAAGAACAATGCCACAAAGGACTACAAATCAGAATACACCAAAAGTCAATGAAATACAAAATAAAAAAAATATGCCAGTTATATCTTCAGTAACAAGTTTAGCTACAATGGGAAATGGGCAAGCTAGTCCTTCTACTCAACAAAATAGTGTAAATACAACAGTTCAAAACCAAGTGCCACAGATCATTTATAAACAACAGATCATCACAAGACCACCTAGTCCAGCAAAGATTCATAATAAAATTACTCAATGCAAACCCTTGATGCATACAAAGGGTGTTTCTGTACGTCCACATCCTTGTACAAAGTCAACACAAACAGAAGAAGTTCAACAAATGGTAATTCCAATACCAGTACCAATTTATGTTCCATATCCTGTACATATGTTTAGTATGCCTTTTCCAATACCATTACCCTTCCCATTGCCTATTCCTGTTCCTGTTTTTATACCTACTACAAGAAATAGTGCTAAAGGAATATTTAAAGACATTAAAAGGATACAGGAGAAGATACCGGCTGATCCTTTTGAAGCTGAACTTCTCATGATGGCTGAGATGGTAGCTACAGAAAAAAAAAACAACGAGACTGATTCTGATTCAGCAGAAGATAGGTAAAGGGATAAAAGTGATTGTTATCAAACATTACTACTGTTTTAGTTACCAGTTGAGAATTCACATTCTAATTTGATATTTCATTAACTTCCTTTTGATATGGATCTCAGCTTGGAAAACTTTTCTCAGGGATGATGATGGAGGTGATCATGGTAATGCACATAGCGACAATTTTAGTCCAGATGGGGTTGATTCTAACAATACTTTTGGTGATATGCTACAAATGGCATTGAAAATGGCTACTGGGGAGTTGGATGAACCAGCAGTTGACTTAGAAGCTGCTTTAACACCTAATACGATAACAGCAACTCAAGCTCCAACTCAGCCTGAGGCACCTATAGATAATGATGGTGCATGAAATATTAAATTTACTACTTTCAAATATTGATTCAAACAAATTACATAAAACGTTTTCTGTATTATAGTTCAAGCAGAGCGTGCAATAGGTGCACGTGGAAGAAAACGAGTAGTTCCTTACAAATCGCGATCTACTCCAAATAAGAAAGGTAGACGTGTTTCTGCTGCTAATGATATACCACTCATGCCACCCCCTGAACCTCAGCCACCACCTCAACCAAGAATCATGGAACCTATTGAAAAGCCAGATGCAAATATGGCTTTAAAATATACATTTGGAGTAAATGCTTGGAGACAATGGGTATTTCTTTAGATATTAAATTTGATTACATTTATTAGTTATATATGAAAAATATAATCCAAGATTTGTTTAAATAGGTAGTGGCTAAAAACGCAGAATTAGAAAAACAAAGTACACCAATGAGGAAAATGAAATTATTTAAAACAGATCTTTTACAACTTACAGCAGATGAATTGAATTATTCACTATGTCTTTTTGTAAAAGAAGTAAGAAAACCAAATGGTGCTGAATATGCACCAGATACGATATATTATCTCTGTTTGGGTAAGTTAATTAAAAGTTTTAATATTTTGTAATTTAATAATTTTTTACAATAAATGATGTTTGTTTGTTTTAGGAATACAACAATATTTATTTGAAAATAATAGAATAGATAATATTTTCACAGATTCATATTATGAAAAATTTACAGATTGCTTAAATGAGGTTGCTAAGAAATTTTCCATTCTTTATAATGATGCACGTAAGAATATTTCTATTAATTAAATATACTTTTCGGAAGATTCAAAATAACTTCAAAAATTTAGTTATTATTATATTTTACAGAATATATTGTAACTAGAGTTGAGGAAGAACATCTATGGGAGTGCAAACAATTAGGTGCTCATTCACCACATGTACTGTTAAGTACACTTATGTTTTTTAACACTAAACATTTTAATCTTGTAGTAAGTATCTGTAGATTTGTATAGTGATCTGTAGATCACTATACAATATACAATAATTTTAAATCATTATAAATGATCAAATATTATCAATGTAAATTTCATCACAATCATTAAAAGTTACATAGAGTTATTGTATTATACCATTGTAAATTTATTTCTAGACTGTAGAAGAACATATGCAATTGTCTTTCTCTCATATTATGAAACATTGGAAACGTAATCCAGCAGCACAGCCTACAACAGTTGCTGGAAAAGTTCCAGGTTCAAGAAATGTACTTTTAAGATTTTATCCACCACAATCAGCCCTTGGTATGTATCAAATGTGTAGAAACTTCTTATGTAAGCTTTTATTATATAATTTTATAATGTATAAAAAATATATATGATCAAGACTATTTCATGTATTGTTGCTTCATTTTGATAACTTTTTTAGAAGCTAATTCGCGGAAAAAAAAGGTCTACGAACAGCAAGAGAATGAAGAAAATCCCTTGAGATGCCCTGTCAAATTATATGAATTTTATTTATCAAAGTGGTATGCTTTTTATTATAACATTAGATTTAATTTGCTGTACTTTAAAGTTGTATTTACACTGTGCTTATATTTACACGTATTGCAGCCCAGAAAGTGTTAAGACGCGTAACGATGTGTTCTACTTATTGCCAGAAAGAAGTTGTGTACCTGACAGTCCAGTATGGTATTCAACTTCACCACTTGCCAAGGAGCACTTGGTCAAAATGTTATATCGCGTTAAAATGGTTAAAGAAATTAATGTAGCACTATTGACTAGTTAGTTACACTCTCATATATTTCATTTCTGTTAAAAACGCAGGAAAGGAAGATGTTGTCTTTTTACATATGTTTTATTACATTAATTAATCATTAGATTACTTTGATCGTATATTAAGTCATACTATTAATTATTCGAGTCTTATCATTTCTGTTGTACATTTTTCACTTCCAAATAAACATAAATTGTTATTAAGAACAAATTATAAAAGACGCTTATTATATAAAAAAAAATGCATTGACTTATTTGATTTGAGCGAGGTGATTGAGAAATACAAATTTGCATAAAACATAGTAGTATAAAATCCTTTTGCGAATTTTAAATAGTTTCTGTTTCTGCTTTTGAAAACAACAAATTGTAATACAAACAAAACATAAAGTAATGTTATGAAAAACATAAAAATTAAATATTGCATATAGTATATATATGGCTATTAATCCAAGTAAAACTGTCATGTATATAACATCATTTTTAAGATAAAAAATATAATGCGTGTAAATAGGACTAGTATACTTTCAAATATAAATGCATTTTACATATTGTATCCTTGTCATTCCTTTAAATTTACTTTATTAATGATAAAAAATGTTTATATTGCTACTAAACAGTCAATATCTGACGATAACAAAGATTATAACTCTTTTATTTTATAATTACATATATTTAAATATACAAGGTTTATCCAGTTTTTTTGGGGCGTACAAAGCTACGTGCATGTTTTTGTTTATGTCGAACGATTTCTAATTCACGAAGATTTGAATAAATTTCTGCAAATATTTCCTTTTGTTCTTCCTCAGGTATCGTCTCTCTATTTTGTGGGGAAAAAATTGTTAAACTTAGGTATACTCAAAAGGATTTTGTTCGTAACTTATTTTCACTTTCATATATTATCTTTGGTTACCTGTAAACTTTCATAAGGTCGTATTTTTCCCAAGGTGTAGCACGTTCCGCAGCTAGCTTCTGTCGTCTTTCATTGACAATTATATTTGTAGCACCTTTTAAATTTTTTCGTTCCCACCGGTCTAGCCATGGTGGCGGGTTAAGTGGTACTTTAATGTCATTTATGGGAATAGCAGAATTCTCTGGTAATACTTCAGCATCCATATCAAATGGGAAAGTACTGTATTGCAACGGTGCATCTCTTAAGTAAAATAATTCATTATCTAATCTTTTTTCAAGCCTGAAACAAAAATATTAATATAGTAAATGAATAGTATCATACATTTCAAATAAACTAAAACTTTTCTTCTTTTTAATTAATATATATATATATATATCTACCTTAAACAATCTATTTTTTGAATAGTTGGATCATACATATCAAAAGATACTTCAACACCTTGGTTATCTACCACATTTCTTAAAATAAATGATGCCCTTAATCCACAGCCTTTTCTTTGTATACATATTCCAACGAATCTATTTATTTTTCCAGGGGCATGTGATTCAGAATATGTTACAGCTAATATAGATCCAACATAAAATTCAGGAATAGCTACACAAGATCTTCTTGCAATCATATCCATGCGTTCTAATTTTTCTCTAAGTGCATTACGATGTTCTGGATTTGGATCAGGTAGAAATTCTGGATAAATAAATCGACAGTCCAATGGAACTGATCCATCTCTTAAATCTGAAGCTAAATTTGTTATATTCTGCTTATCTTTATCTAAGTTTTGTCCTGACATTGTTGAAGAATATCTTCGTGCTTCTTTAGCTACAAGAAAATAAGGAACAAATTCATCTCCTCGAGAGTAGTATAGATATACATGTAATATTATTAAATGTTATTGCTAAAATTATATGGAATTAATCCATGTATACAAAATAATAAACTTATTTTATTTTTTATTGATAAACAAAATATTTGAATGCATTAAATATTAAAAAAAATATAATATTTAATTAGGAATTGTAACGCATACTCAATGTTCTCGCTATTTGTAGTCCCAATCTTGTTTTATATGTTAATATTTTTGTAATAGTAGGCATATTTTGTTGTATAGATTCCTAACGTTTCCAACAAAACTCACACAACAGACTATACTGGACTATACCAGACTATACTATTATGACTATTATTCTCTTATAAGCATTAGATTCGGTACAATCTAAACAAATCTAGGGTTTTTGAAACCGATATCGTGATTGGTCAATGGACTTTTCGTTATTATTGGTGTAATATTGTCCATATGCTAGGGAATTTTTATCCTTCGTAAGATCAGAAAATTATTAGAAGAACCATAGGGAAATTTACTGAAATTACACGAGAGCACTGTTTCCACCTTTCAACTTTCTTCGTTTAGGAGAATACGAATCAAAATGGTTAGTTGTGTTATGCAGTAATAATCTTTATTTATTTCAGTCATCATTCTATATTTTTATTCAGATATCTTAAAAAATGTTCATACTTATAACATTACATAAAATAAAATATTACGTTTTTGGTTCTTTTTCCTATAGAAGAAATAACATAACCTTGTATAACATTATCGAAATACTCACATTACAAACTTGACAATAGTCAATATGTGCGTTTGTAAAATAATATGCATTGTTTTTATATAAATTATTTATCTTATGTTTAATGAAATAATGAATATGAAATTTGTATACGTTAAATATTTTTTTTATTGTTTTAGGGGAAAGTTAAATGTTCTGAGTTAAGGACCAAAGACAAGAAGGAGCTGCTAAAGCAGCTCGAAGAGTTAAAGACAGAACTCACAAATTTGAGAGTAGCCAAAGTCACAGGAGGTGCAGCTTCAAAACTGTCCAAAATGTATGTTTTACTAATTTCTATATAAATATTATAAATATATTAAGGAAATAACACAATTTCTTATTTCTAGCCGTGTTGTGAGAAAAGCAATTGCACGTGTATATATTATTATGCACCAAAAACAAAAAGAAAATCTCCGATTGCTTTTCAAAAATAAGAAATACAAGCCATTGGACCTAAGACCTAAGAAGACCAGAGCGATACGCAGAAAGTTAACACCTTTCCAAGCTAGCAGAAAAACATTAAAAGAGATTCGTAAACAATCTGCATTCCCCCCAAGAAAGTATGCTTTGAAAGTATAACGTATTATTTCTATATGCAAATAAAATATTTAAAAATTATAGTGTGTTAGTTTTTATTATATTACATTCTTACAATACTTTTAAAACTCGTTAATAGAAGAAATACTTTTAAGTATTCTATTTCTCTGTTTATTTTAATGTATAAGTTTAAAAATTATCAATATTTTTATATACACTTAATACATTTTTTAATATTAGTATAGTAATTACAATATATTCTCAGAAAAGTATATTTCTTAGTCAAATAATCATACAGTAATAAGTTTTCCTGAACACCATGGACATGCGTGATAATTTGATGTAAATATGCATGAATCTTTACAATCTTTAATTTCAGTTAAAAGGTCAAGAATTTGAGATGTTGTTTCATCATTCGACATTTCTGTTACAATGTCATTATTTTGTTTATCGTTTTCTGATTTGATTAGATCTTGCTTTTCCTCTGCAAAATTAAATGTAATTATTTTCATACAAATGTTAATATGACATATGAAGTTCATGTTTTATTTAGTGTACCTTCGCAAAGGGGAATTTTAGGCTCCATGCTATCGGTAACAGATTTTCTTTTTATCAAATCGGTTACTAATACTTTCAACTTGTGCAATTGCTCTTGCTGTTCTGTTTTTTCTTCTACAAGTTGACGAAAAATTTCATCTTTTTGTTTTGCTTTTTCTTGCAAAATAGCACGTTGTCGTTGATACAATGCTATATATTCACCTATATAGAAACGTTGGAATTATTAAAATAAACTATAAATACAGATATGTATTACATTATTAAGAACGTTTCCTAATTTACATAATATATTACGAATCTAATTAAAAAAATGTTACCGTCATACCTATTGTCTCTGTTTCACTTTGAAGTTGTAAAACCAGATGTTCCAATCTTTGTTTTTCATCTGTTAATTCAGCAAGTTTTTCCATTGTTTCTTTAAATCTTTCTTCCAGTTTCTTTATAGGTTCTAAAGAATCAGAGGTATCAGTTATTGTGGAACGTGACACAGTTTTAATTTCTGTGGTATCAACAATGTTGTCATCAACATTTTTGTTATTTTGTAATATTTCGTTGCTCACACTATTAAATTTATCTGCTTCATTCTTTTCTTCCTTTGTTTTACTGAAATGGAGTTCTTCAAGGAGTTTCTCATTTTCAATTTTTAAATTGTCAATAGTAATCTAAAATTATATAGGTGTATATTTATATTTACGATACATATATATTTTCATAAATATTTATATTTAGATGTGTACACATATATTACATACACACACATAATGCAAAGTATTTATAAAATAAAATTTATACATTAGTAAAATCAAGTATTTACCAAAGCTTTTTGAAGTTCTTGTTGTAGTGTTTGTGTATAATTAGATTGAACTTGGTAATGATGTATTTGGTCAGCAATTTGAGCATTCTGTAAATTTTCTTTTTCCAATTCTGCCAAAGACTCTTCTTTCTCCTTTAAACATTTTTTCAAATATTCCATTTCTGCTTCAACTTTGTTAAGCTCTGCATTTAATTTCCTACCAATAGTACGCTCGGATTGAAGTTGCTCTGTTAAATCTAATTTAGCATTGCTCTGCACATAGTAATTTTAGAAAAAAAAATGAAATAATTAGATTATATACTATTATAAGTTTTAAACTTAATATGAAATGATAAACAACTTGTATTAAATAAGTTACACATTAAAGTACTTGCAAGTGAAATAAAAGCATCGTGCATTTCATTTAACTGTTGTTTTAGTTGCTGATTTTGTGATACAGCTCTAGATGCACCAAGCTGTTCACTTTCAAGAGCCTGAGCCAGTTTTGATGCATCTGTACTTTGACTTTCTTTATCTTGTAATTCTTGTAGTGCTGTGCTTAACATTTCTATATTTGTGTCCTAAAAAAATGTTAATAAATGCAAAGTCATAATCCAAAATTATAAGATATTCTTACCTTTTCACTTATAATAATGTGAAGTCTTTCTTGTTCTAATGTGAGTTCGTCAATTTCTTTCATTAAGGAATCCGTATGATGTTTTTGATCTTGTAGTGGAAGCAAACCTTGAACTTTGATTTTTTCAGATTGTAATTGTTGTTCAAAATCTGATAAACGTTCTATATAACTTTTCTCTCTAATTTCCAGTTCACTGTTTAGCTCTTTCTGATGTTCAAGCTATAATTATAACAAAAGACACATATAAATTTACAGCTACATGATACATATCAATCTACAATTCTGCCACAGATTACTGCGCATTATCCATCTAATATTAATTTTATTATTAATATAAACAATTACGACAAAATATTTAATAGTAATATTTCTAAAAGTCATTTGTTCATAACATACTTCATGAAGCAATGTTTCTTGTTGTGTTTCCAATTGCCGTACATAGTTTTGATATTGTTTACTTGCTTCATCATTCTCTTCGCTTACTGTTTTTAAGGCTTCTTTTATTTGAGCCAATTGTTGTTCAAGCATAGTTACATTATGATGTTGATCTTCAAGCTTCTCCAATTCTTGTGACGTACTTGTTAGCTAGCATAAAATATATTTTTTAGTAAATAAGAAATATTTGGCTATCTTAAAACTTGATTGTTATTCACCTGCTGTATTTTTAATTCGCTTAAGGAAAGTAAAGCAGATTTTTCTTGAAGATTCTGTTGTAAATTAGATAATTCGGTGTTCTTGACACTTAATTTTTGTTTTAATTCTGAGACCTGTAAAGCCAGATCTTCTTTTTCTTTCCTATAATTATAACAAACTATTAATGTAGCACTGTTTCCTTATTTTCTAATTCTTATAAAGCTTTTTTAAGCAGATATAAAACAATTATAAAGAATATTGCTACTATTACGTATTACATCACATACTTGAGTTCTGAATATTTTTCATAAAGAGTTTCATGATCCTGCTTCATCAATTGAATAGTTTTTCGAGCTTCCTCAGCATCATTTGTGGCAGTATTCAATTCTTTCTCAAGTTCAGATGAACGAACTTGAGCGTTTTTCAATTTTCCAGATAATTCTTCTATCTCTTCTGTGATTAATTTCATGTGATTTAATTGCATAAAATATTAACAAAATAAAATAAATATATTAAAGTGATATCAAAATACAAGTGAAAAACAGACTGTTAACCTTTATTGTGTTTGATAGTTGCTTCATTCTGATTTAAAGCTGTAGTAAGTTCTGCTTTTTCCGAAATTAAAATACTAGTGGTTTGCATATGAATCTGCAGTTGTTCCTTCAATTGCTTTGTCTCCTGCATCAACTTGAAATCCATTTCTGCATCTTTTGCAGCAAGTGCAGCTTGTAGTTCGGAAATTTGATTACTCTGTCCCATTTATAAATTTGTGCATTTATATACACTATATAAGGCAAAATGTAAAATATATAATGATTAATACAAACAAAAGCGTACTTACATATTGTCTAATTTGAACTTCTAACTGATTTACTACTCGATTTTGATCCTGCGCATAAGTTAGACCCTGATTCTGACAATATAATTCAGAATCTACAATTTTTTGTTTATTATTGTCTATGTTCTCATTGAACTCATTGACTATTGTATCCTCTGTTTGTAATAGCTGTTTTGTTTGTACAAATAACTGTTGATCATTTTGGCCTTTATCTATTTCTGTATAAAATGCTATAGGTGAGCTATCAATGTTATTGTCATTACACTCTACTATCACTTGATGTACATGATTACTATCAGATTTTTCAGATGATAGCATTTTACTTGTCATTTCACTATCAACAATTTGTTTAGGAATATCTGTTTGATCTATCCTTTTTTCATTTATTTTATCATTTGTACACGTTGAATTTATTGTTTCTGTATTTACATGTCGATCATTATTATCTACTGGAATTGTAAAATTTTGTGAAGCATTATTTTCAGGAACACTGTAATCATCTCTTGATTGATGTTTATGAGAGCTTGTTTCTAACGTTTCATTCTAACAAGCAAAGAAATTTATGAAATACAGAATATTTATATCAGTCTATTGTAATAATAAATATATGTTAAAGAATATTTTATACAAATAAGATAACATTGCAATACCTGTTGTAATAATTTGGCTATCCCATTCCCATCTTTTGATGGATCATCTTGTATGTGTATTTTTTTCTTTTGTTGATATTCTTTTAGCTACAAAATAAAATAAAATTAATAAGTAATTGATAATTCCAAGATACATAGTAATAGTACATGTACAGAAAAAGACAACTCATTATATAGATCATGTTTTTATTACTAAACAGTTGATTATATTAAAGCATCAATAAAGTCATTGATATCATTTTTTATTAAAAACGACTTTATCAAAATTATATATTTCGGAACATTATGACACGATGTCATACTTTTTACGTCATTACATGTAATGAAGTCAACAACAAAATATCCTACGTTTAAACAATTTTTTTTTCAATATGTTGGTGAAATAAAATACTGACTGATCAACAAATGTGTCAAAATATTTAGCACATTTTCTTTACATCTTTATTCATTACCTTTTTCCTAGCGGCTATAAGTTTCTCCGTTTTACTTAAATTCATCGTACTATTTATTATACTGCAAGGTCGAATGTGTAATATGTCAAAGCGTGAAAATCTCACATCATATCAGTCAAAAACATTGGCACCTACAACCACAAAGGTTATAAACTGCTACGTGCCAATTGTACCATATTGCTGTAGAGTCATTACATATATTCAATTCATTTAAATTGATCCCAATTGAAAATGTTGGATTTGTGTATTATACTCCAGATAAAAATAAAAATCGTCTTTTCAATAAATATATAAGCGAACAATTGTATCGATCTATAAAAGAGGTATTTGCATGACGTGCTTAAAAATAGTTGGACAAACATTAAGGTACATACATACATACGCGATCTAATTATTAAGAAACATACTAAAATTTGGTAATCTTATGAAATATATACTTCATGGCAGAAATCAGTCGAGAACGCGGCAAATCGGAAGTTTTGTGAAATGAGATGCTATCTGCAATTTCCTATTAAATTAAAAGAAACTTAAAAAGAATTTGTAATATGAATCATAAATTTTGACGAGAACTTCATTTTAGTTAACAAATAGAGAAATCTGCGGACACACTTAATTTTTAAATTCGTCCGTAAACACGAGAATTATTAGATCTTTTATTACAATAGTTTGACAAATGGAAATTAAAGATTTTTCACGGGGATAATGATACATCACTATTTCTTACTTCCGATATATGTAAGATTACGTTAGATAGTAGTATGTACTTTATGAATGTTTTTTTCTATGGGAATTTAATCAAATTTATTAAACAAAATCTCTAGGTTAAGCAACAAAATACCGTATTAATGTGATCTTAAATCAATATTATAATGGATAAAGTAACAAATATGTCATACGAAAATAACTTGGATGATCCAAGGTTTCGTATTAAACCATATCAACAAATTATAGCTTCTTGTACAGGTGCACTTATAACTTCTCTGTTTGGTAAGCACACGAACACTTAACCTACATTTAAAAATAATATTTTTAACATTTTTTACATATTACTTTGCATTTATTTTTGCTCTAGTAAATTAAGTTTATATGCATAATATAATTTTTTTAATTTTCAGTAACACCTTTGGATGTAGTAAAAACACGTTTGCAAGCTCAGCAAAAAGCTATGCTTTCTAACAAATGTTTCCTCTATTGTAATGGGTTAATGGATCATCTGTGTCCATGTCTCAATGGAAAAGGACCCCCGTGGGTAAAATGCAGTGAAAAATTTAGTGGCACTATGGTAGAACTAATATGTTAAATTATAATGAATTTATATCAATATTAATATAAATAATTCATTAATATGTACATATAAGTTTGACTTATAGGATGCTTTAGTAAAAATAAGTAGGAAAGAAGGAATCACTTCGTTATGGAGTGGCTTGAGTCCAACTCTTGTACTAGCAGTACCTGCAACCATAGTATATTTTGTTTCATACGAACAATTAAGGATATATTTAAAGGTAAAAGAAAATAAAATTCCTTACTTGTATATTAATCAGTATTTTTTAAAGTTTGGCATTTGCAGGATAAATACAATAGAGATATAAAAAAAAATGTAAGTAATATAGAACAACCATTTTGGATCCCTATGTTGGCTGGAGGCACAGCACGCATTTGGGCAGCAGTTTTAGTCAGTCCATTAGAACTGATCAGAACAAAAATGCAATCACAAAAATTAAGCTACGCAGGTTATAGAAATAGGATACATTTTATTTGATGTGATGAAATAATATTAGTAAAGTCATATTTGATTTTTATGTTTATTAATGTCCATAGAAATAATAGAAGCATTAAAGATGCTTATTAAGTATACTGGTGTTTCTGGTCTATGGATGGGACTGGGATCGACGCTTCTTCGAGATGTACCTTTTAGTGCTATTTATTGGTTTCATTATGAAACTATAAAACAAATGTTTCCTGGATCATCGCAAACTTTTACTTTTAATCTTGCAGCAGGTGCTACAGCAGGATCTGTATGTTAAAAATTATTACAATATTTAATAAAAAAATAAATGATAATATGAATTATAAATTTTTTTTATTTTATAAATTTATAGATAGCTGCATTATTAACAATTCCATTTGATGTAGTAAAAACGCACAAGCAGATAGAAATGGGTGAAAAAGAAATATATTCAGGTATGTTATGTGTAGAAAAAGACTTTTTTTTGCAAATTTGTAACACTAATGAAAAAATGATAGTTGACTTACACAATTTCAATTATCTAAATAAAAATAATTAATATATTTTCTTCTGCCAATATAAATTTATTAAAAAAATGATTAACGCAATTACAGATAAACCTGGTCGCAGTAGTAGTACATGGGCCATAATACGAAGAATTTACAACCAAAATGGTGTAAGAGGTTTATTTACTGGTTTAACTCCTCGTTTAGTAAAAGTAGCACCAGCTTGTGCAATAATGATAGCAACTTTTGAACATGGGAAACGATTTTTCCAAATGTATAATGCTAACAAAGCACTTGAATTTGAGCACGATATATATTTATTACAGAATAAACGTGATAGCACTGAGTGACAGATATATAGTACCAGATATGGCACTATAATGTACATATACATCTTAAGTAAAAAGCTTTGTTTTATATTCACATTCTGTTTGCTTGATGCTGATGCTTAGAAATACAGAAATATAAAATTGCATGTGTATTTATTATTAACCTTTACTGAGACTAATAGCAAATATTTTAAAATCAATGAAGTTATTATCTACTAGAAAGAACACAGAAAGATATATTTTTAATAAAACTTAGCATACAATTTCGCGACCAAATATAAGTGAGTGCTAGTTTCTATTACGTTATAATAGATTTACACATAATTGTTACAATTGTGAATACTGTTAAGATTTAAGATATTCTTTGATATAATAAGAGTTACTAGCGCGTATTTAAGACGAAGTTCATTACAAAAGTAGGCTTAAATTATATAATGCTTCATATAGCTTTTAATATTTCTTAATTAATACATTGCACATATTTGAATATTTGAATATAACTTTAAAAATTGTTTACATAGTGTTTTCAATATTTTTTACTGAAAGAAATGAAAAGAAAACAACATTATAATAGCAAAAGAATATTTAATTTTGTGCATTATAAATTCATTGCTGTTTGGTATAAAACAAATTTAAGATCATTTTTCACGAGTTTACAATACTGGCCTAAAACTAGCGAATATATCATTTAATACATGTATGAATATAATAGTAAAGTGGCATTATCTTAAATATATACGGTTATTAACAACAAAATATGCTGTAAATTAACCATACAAAGATAAACATTGCTATGTTAATTTGTTATTATACTTACGATTATTATCCATTAGGGCAGCTAGGAAATTAATTTTTCTTATAAAAAAATCATACAAATAATATGCAAATTATACGCAATGGAAACTAAGTTAGAAAATTACGTATAATATTTGACAATTAGTATATTATATTCATTACTATGTTGCACAAGTTCTTAAATATCCTAGTGAATCATAATTAAAAGTCTGTCAATCTTTCATATTACATTGAAGCTTAAACATCTTAACTCTTAATACTTTACACACTTTCAATTTATTCAGAGACAAAATGGTTAATTTTGAAAATAACTTCTTTATTATTGTTATATTCGTAAAAACAATAACGCCGAGAGAATGTATAATGTTCAATATTATACATATTGAGTGTAGTTCATGTTTTTAAATTAAAAAAATTTGTTTAAAAATAAAATAATGATAATGAAAATCTGTGATACTTGAACTTAAAAAAAATATTAGAAAAATAAGAGCAGAGAAATATATTATAGAATTTAGTTTTTGTATTTTAAGTTTTACTTCTTTGTATATTATTTTTTATCATAATTTTTTATCTACTATTGTGCACTATTCTTTTTAATACACTCCGCATGTGACTGTATTATTTCATTGTAAGCAAAAGATTATAAATTATTTACATACTCAGAATAATTACTATGTGTTTAATGGAGTGAAATGTCTTGTAATTAAGCAAGAACAGAACATTCATATTTTTAATATAATATACGAGGACTATTCATTTAAATGTTAGTAATAGATAGCCACTTTTCTGAGTATGTCACTATAAGTCTAGTAGCATTTTTTCAAGAGAAATACAACCATATTTAAAATTTGCATTATTTCTACCAATGAATAGTTAATTTTCAAAATATACGCCAAATATTTTACATTAAAATTTAAAATTGTTTCATTGTGTTGGTAATAATTTATAATTAGTAAATAATTTATAAATGTTTTATAATTTTTAGTGTAGAGAGTCATGTATTTATAACATCATTTCATAAATGAAGTTTATCCTGGTAACAAAATTTATATTCTTAATATATATTATTAGGCAAGCAATTATGTGCAACAATTGCAATGTTTATACCGTCTCCCTGCCCCTCGTGTGAACAGACCTCGTATATAATAAAAAAAGATGAGAACAGATAGGGTAAAGATAAATTTAAAGGACAGAACAATGCATATGTATTCACTTTTACTGCATCATACATAATCGTGATGCTTGTTCTTTTTTAACTATTTCTGTGAATGCATAATATATACTCATGTGAGCATCAATGAATATAGTATACCCTGATGTTGATGGGGTTACAAATTCTTCAAACATACGACATTATGGACTTGCGCACATAGTCTTAGGTTTCAAATTATTATGCACCTGCCATATCTATCATCAGTATCTTATTCCACTTTTCCTCCTTGAGACTGCTTCTGCAACATCGAAAACATGAAACAAATATAAAATGTGAATCACTAATGTGTAATGTTAAGAATTTAGAAAGAATTCACAATATAAAATATTCAAGTGGGATTGTTTTTTTTTATTCTTAATCTATAATAAAAAATTCACTTTCTTAATTTAAGCCTGAACTATGAGTCCGATAAGTCTTAATCAAATTTGTATATACAGTATAGTAAAAAACAATCTTTCATTATAATCTTTATAAATCCTTATAACTTACACAGCATTATTTAATAGTATCTGATTATAACATTAACTTGGTATGAATTATCTGCATTAAAAAATTGCATGACAAATATCACTGTCAAATAGTAAAAGTTTGTAAAATAAATTAGTTAAAAATCTATAAATCTCAAAGTTGACTACCTATTATATTGTACTAATTATTGATTAACTATAAAAAAAACCTGAAGTACAACCCTGATGTATGTATCTTAATGTGTGAAAGTTAACCATGTATTTAATATTTTAAGTTTAACATTATGCAGTATTATATCAAAATTTTAACCTTTTCCTGTTTTAATCTTATTTGGGAGATGATATTAGATGTAGTATAATAAAATCTACCATTATTACAAGTGTACATTTTAATATATTATTCATTTTCAACCCTCCATTTATAGTGCATTACAAAAACATGACGAAGACATCCAGCAGTGTTTAATTTTGATATATGTTGAGACAAACTTGATGTACAAATAAACGTAAAATTTATAACAAACTAATCATTATTTTCATTATATTGAAACTATGTTACTGTATAAAGATCGTACACTAATTTCTTTCGAATAACTAAAAGTTAAGCAATCATACTTCTGGAATATTTATATTGCATTCGCCTATACACACATTTTAAGCAGCAAGGTAAGTCACTGACAGCACTGTTTACGCATTCCATCAGAATTCATTGTTGGCTTGACATCAATAGGTTCTACATTTTGAGGTCGAATTGTATCTCCCTCTGGTGGATCTCGTATCTGTTTTTGTGATACGATTCTGTATATTTCTGCAACATTTAAATATGATTTTTAAATATTAGTGGATAAATATCTGAGATCATTCATGAAACGTAATATAAAATGGAATTTTTATATTACGAGTAAATATTGATGTGTTTAGTATAAATTGAAGTGCTATAAAATATTAATTTACCTGTTAATATGTTTTGAAACGCCGTTTCAACATTGGTAGAATCTAAAGCAGAGGTTTCAATGAATGAGAGACCATTTTTTTCTGCAAATGCTTTAGCCTCATCAGTTGGAACAGCACGTAAATGCCTTAAATCTGATTTGTTTCCCACTAACATGATCACTATATTTTGATCTGCATGGTCCCGTAATTCTCGTAACCATCTTTCAACATTTTCATATGTTAGATGTTTCGCAATATCATATACCAACAATGCCCCAACTGCACCTCGATAGTATCTAATGATTTATGAAAATAAATTAGTTAATTATATGTTTAAATACATATTTATAATTTTAATTACAGCACAGACTTACGCAGAGGTAATAGCACGATAACGTTCTTGTCCAGCTGTATCCCAAATTTGAGCTTTAATAGTTTTACCGTCTACTTGTATACTGCGTGTCGCAAATTCAACGCCTATAGTGGACTTTGACTCCAAATTAAATTCATTGCGCGTGAAACGAGACAGTAGGTTACTCTTTCCTACTCCAGAATCACCAATAAGGACAACTGTAATATTAAAAAATAAAGATAATAAATGATAGATAAAAAACAATAAGTATCTTGACAAATGTTACTGTAAAGAATATAATATATAAAGATTTATGTGCCAAATGCTATAGTTAACATGTACTATTTTTATTAAAGACTTTTGCTTTTTAGGTATAAGTATAAGGAATACAATGTTTTCTACGTAAAACAAAAATTATTAACGTAATGTAAAAATAATTCATTATTAAAACTGTATATATCTCATTTTTATGCCTTGAATAGAAATCTTGTTTAATCTTGTATAATAACCTTAATAACAATCTGATGTTCTGAATCTGTATATCAGGAATATTATGTTAAAAATTTCACGTATGTATACATATCCATACATGAATGCTCACTTCATGCACGCGCGCGCGCACAAGCGTGTGATGGAGAGAAAGATAATACTTTGTATGAACTCTGACACATAACAAAGTGAGATTTTTACATACACTGTTATATAGTTATATAAATCTTAGAAAACGGAAATATCCCGTTATAATCTTTATCCCGAATAAAAGGACCGATATCCTAGTTTCACAAAATGTATATGTGTATGCTACTACCATACTGAACTTGTTTTCCAAGAAAACGTCTGCCATAATTTGACGTTTCAGAATAAAAATATAGTTGTATCACGCTGTATACAGGAACATCATCCGATGACATCACATACACTACATTCTACGGAAATTTTAACAGTCATCCGTGTCCATACAGTAAACGTCAGCGTGAATAACGTTCGATTCGACATTAAAGATTCGCTATATATTTAACAATAGTTGATTCCGACGTGTGGAAAATTCGTCTTCGAACAAAAACAAATGCGTATTACGAATAATAAAAGTAGATTAAGCAGATATGCGTTACCTTTAAATAAATAATCATATTCGTCATCTCGAGTGCCCATTTCGCTTGCAGCAACAAACTCCTGTAATATAGACCGACGATGCCTCGATCGAAATACACTACTAAAATATATTTATATATAAAATATCAGGAGCCCACGGATTGGCTCCTGTTACTTGTTTTGTAACTGTGAATTTCAACTAACGTCGTTGAAAGACGGGAGATAAAAATATTACGATAAATAGTGCCCACTTCGCGCTGATATAATTATTTTCGTTCTTTCAATTTAACTGTACAATATGGCCTCCTTTCTACGCCCCTCCAATACAGAGAACTGCACATGCGCACTAGGGATTCACCTTGCGCAAGCGCAACTTTGACCACAGGTTACATTAGTGACAATTGCAAACACAATACGTTACACGCGAACTTTACACTGATCTGGACGCACCAATACGTTATTAGAAGAAAGGATAAAGCAAGCAAGAAAGGAGAGAAAGACAGAATATAGCAAGATGGAGCCACAAGTACACAAATTTTGTAGCAAAATGTGAACGTTACACGATAAATTAATAATATCAGTTTTATGCCTCACCATTTTTGGCCAATTTATAAGACTACAAATTTGATTATGCCACCTTCTTTAGTAACAATGTTACTAAAGTTAGTAACATTTTATATAGTAAATACAGAATTGAACAACCATCGGAAGAAATAATTTTCAACATTCTTTTTGATTTTTGTGTTATAATTAAAAAATGCCATAGTAATTATATAAATCTGTTTAAAAATTTTATTTTATATTGTTACATATATGAATACAGAACGTGATACTTACCATGATGAAAGTGCATTGTGCCTTGCACAAGCAATGTTAGTGGCCAAACCTATGTACAAAATTCTACCAATTTAGTCAAGATACTAATACATTCCACTAATTATGCAATTCGTTAGAGCGATTATAAAAATATGGTGGATTCCTATATCTTGAAATTCGAATTATCTTTAACATTTGCACGATATCACTAATTATCTAACAAGCATGCAAATAAAAAAAAAATGGGGATAAATTATACGGCGTTTGTCGCATAACATAGCTTTACTTCGTAATCTAAGTCTTCCTTCTTTAAAGATGTTTAAAGAGAATTTCATACATTTATAAATTTTACTTAAAAACTTGTAATCAAGTCATTACAAGATAAAACCACTGCCCACAAATGTAGCACAATGGATTTATACATAGTTATATTTCTGTATTTAAATATACATAAATATAGTCCACTATAGTTATAAATATTTAAGAATTTGTAAGAAGTTTTAGGAGAAAAGTGAAAAGAATTAGACTGTATAAATCACAATTTAAGTTCTTTTAAACTGTGGTGTAGCTATGCAATATCTGTTCGATCATGTGAACCTAAAATATACCAAAGGGTAGAAATTTAATCATATAATATTTTTAAGTTAATGTGAAGTTTAATTACTTAAATATACTAATATCAATCGTAATAATTACAAGCATCATTATGATTTTATGCAACCAGTCCAGTAAGATCATCACAATTGGACACTGTCTTTCCTTTACCCCACTATTTATAATCAATCGTTCATTTATTTCTATAACCATGTTTAGTATACATACTACCATGATCATTCCTTTTCTCTCTTCAACTTGGTTGCTTTTGCTAGGCAAGATGATTCCGATATTGCAATATACATTAGAAAAATATGCTATGCCTAAAATAGGATGAAGGCCTGAAGGCAATCATAGAACAATATTTGCAATGTGCGTTATTTTCTATACAACGTTGTTTTTTTATCAACATATCTGAGGGTGCATTAAAACAGATTTAGCTGACAGTAATTAATTAAATATTGTCTACATAGTCAGTAAGTCAAGTATAAATCAAGAATTCTTCAAAATTTCCACTAATTGTATATAAAAAATTTGAAACCCATTCATATGCCATGTTTCTATACGTATACTATACTAAATATTTTAAGTATAGCGTATGTTCAAATGGTATAAAGCATTTCAAATAATTATTTTACATCGATATGACTGTACTGGTTATTTACAATGTAGAACAAAAATAATCCAATATAAAAAAAAAGTATTCATTCATAATGTTGATAAATCTTTATCTTAGAGAATTGGTTGGATTAATGATAAGGAAGTAATGTCAGAATTGCATTTTCTGTACTCTCAATTACTATTTCCCATAAAATATTATTATTTCGTGGCTGTAACATAAAATGACTTGTTCATATTGTGTTATCACAGTATATTTCATGCAATTAGGAATGTCTAATCATATTGCATTGTCAGGATTCAATCTATAATGCAACCTAAAATAAAAGTTGCATTGGACATAGCGAATAAGTTATTCGTATGGTAACTATTAAATTTTATTTCATTTGTAATGTTTCTCAAGCTATTATCACAATATTTTAAAAAAACAAGTATTTAAAATTTATTTTATTCATTCAGCTTTTTTACAATAAAGTAATATAAAATTATAAGATGTTCATTTTCCATGTTTCGTTTTCCAACATGAAATCAGTAGGATAAAACTAATACAATTAATACATTCCTATTATTACATTATTTATCCATTTTGGCAAAAGGTTATTTTTTCTTGACTTTGTATAATATATTTATTTCGTTTTTTCTTTCTTGCTTTTAATATGACTTATGTCATTTTACATTACAGCCATGCATATGTATATAAGATCATTTCAGATTACAAATTGCAAAAACCATCTGTTAACTTGTACTAACAAAAACATTTCAGATAACGCTAAGTAAATAATTATTACTCATTGCTAATTAAGAAGATTATCTTGTTTGGAAAACAAAATATATTTAAATTTTTGTAAAAAATAATTTGTTCTCTGCAATATTAGCCAATGCTAAAACACATAAGATTTAATAATAAATCAGAAAATGCCTTCGTTCGTTGAGAATACCCCAATTGTACAATAGTAGTGTCCATGTCTGTGTGTTTGTATGTATGTATGTATGGCAGCACAGTCTTGACAAACACTTTGTCCCAAAACAATATAGATAACATAAAAATATTTGTTACTTCCTTTTTTTATCTAACCCAGCAATTATTATTCATATCTCTGACTTAAGATGCATATGAATTTATGGAGGAACTAACATATTACGAACAGAGTTCATGAAAATTCCCTTAATGTATTGCAGTTTGATCTTCCAAAAAAATACAGTAAAGAACGGTCATAGCACCATTTTTAACATAAATCTTATAATGAATAATATTTTGGAATACTAACTTAGACGATTGATTATGTTTTTAACAAAGTCCTTTAGAATCGTACACAGATCACCATGATAGTAGCCCTCTCTACAGTGTTTATATTTTTTTACATTTTCTAATGTTGATCATGTTTTTCCAACTATTTTCTTGTATGGTAATACCTGGTGTCTAAAAACGTTACTATTCAGTTTTCAAGCACTGTAATGCAGCACCGGAATAGCTTGCACAGCTACTCTATACAACTCACAAAAATGAAATAAAAGAAAAACAAAGAAACCAATTAATAGTTTTAGTAGTGCTAGTAATTACGCTATATTTCAAAACCCGGAAAATGAGGAACAAATATCATCATAGAAGGGTTTACTTTAAAAGAATTGCTGCAACTGTGTAAATAATGATTTGCATTATAGATTGAAACATATTTAATGAGTAATAATGCTGGTTATATTCACGTGAAGTTGCACATAAACACACAATACTACTTATACTTCATTGCATTATTTATGAATCAATAGACTAATATACTTAATAATTATTAGACTAATCATTAACCTAGGATTGTGATCACCCATCAACATCAGCCATTATCTAAGCAACATTCCCTTCTTGATACAGAAACAAAACAGCGATATATAAAATTTGTAATTAAATCGAAACTGCTAACGAGATATTTTGAATTGTTTGCCTGACTGACTGACTGCACCAAAAATTCTGGATCTTCTTAAAAACAAACTTCATCCGCGAATTTTTGCGTTTAAGTAAATTAATAATAAACATAATATAGAATAATAATAAATTGTAATAATCATAAAGATAATAATAGGTAATAGTAATAGTAAGCTGGCAGCAGTTAGTAACCAGATATATTCTCAGTTAGAACTCTCGCTAGATGACAATCTGACATGGCACTGACATCCAATTTTGAAACATTCACACTCACACACTCATTCTAATTGGCAATCAAACAAATCGTTTGCTGTCTGATGTTCTATTTCTCTACTCCCTTTCAATTTTCTATCTGAAATCAATTTTTGTTGCACCCCTTGCACGCTCTCTATCATTCATACTTTTCTGCATGTATATTTCACTCCTAAACACACAATCAGCTGCCAGATAATTTATCTTGTTTCTTCTGGGTTTTATATTCTGTTTGTTTATATAGTTATATAACCATTTTCCCAACGACTACACACTAAATAGTTCAAATTTTTTGCACTTTTTCACCAACAACAACTGGATTATTGCGCCGAATCTCTTGAGCGCCCATTTCTCTATAATCAAATTTGCAGTCGTGCTTATCACTGTATCGATGCACGGAGCAGAATAGTCCTCCGCAACGACACTCAAATCCTATAAATGTAACAAAACGATTTAGATGATACCGAATGTATTTTATAAAGTACAGACTAAAAATATTTATACAATTCTTTGTAAATATGAAAATCAAAAGATTCTCACCAGTTAATCCAACTTTTTTGCGACAAACAGCACAACGATTTTTCTTCTTCTTAGATTCTTTATCAGTCTCTTTGCCATCGAAGCACTCATCTGTATCACCACTACTCACTGAACCTTCAGCCACCGTAACGCTTACTCCCACTTCACTGTCCTGATCTTCCCTGCTAACCTAAATTCATGAGACAATATATTTTGTGAATAGTTAACAGTAAGAAATGAGAAGAACAAAATAAGAATAAAATGTGCTTCTTGTGCAATAAAAAAATAAAAGGAAAGCATGTAGCACATATAAAAAATAGAATAAAATAAACGCAACTTACTTCTTTAGGATTGGGTATATCTGTCGTTGATTGAGGTATAGTAGGAATGGTAGGTTGGGCTGTAGTTCCTGTGACCGCAGGGCTACCAAAACCGCTTTGCAACGTGCCAGCGTTACCAGAGACGGTCTGTGAGGTTGGAACAGTTGCAGCTGATACGGGTGGCTGTTGTTTCTTTTTTAGATTTTCTTTGTAGCAAAGAGAACAAAGCCCATCAGTGGCCGGTGAACCATAAAATCCACAACCGCTGCGGCATAAAGCTTGCATTGGATTAGATTCACGTTCCATTGTGATCTGTTAGGATATCTCCTTGCCACTAATATTGACTTTTCTTCTATGATACTTGAAATCACTGTCTTGGGTAACAGTGAAAAAGTATAGTCAGCTTGGCACAGGATAACTAACTGTCTTTTGCCACAGCTTTCTTGCCGATCGCTCGCCTACGACCGCGTGTCACCATGTAGTCACCTATTACAAATAAACGAAATTGTATCATGAAGATGTACTTACGACATTAAACAAACAATTAATCTTTTTCTTTTAATTACAATATATTTATATGCTGCAACTACTCAACAATTTTTATTGTAGCATAGTTTATTATAATATGATACATAAATGCTATATCTTATTTTCGTTAAACTATACGTTTTGCAGGGAAAACAAGATTGGTGATAACTTTGAACACATTTCTAACAAACTCAACCAAAAGTAAGCTGAACGATCAAGAAATTATAACCTTTAAATAACGTTTCATATATCTCATTTTTGTAAAAAATATTATAAAACTAAATATGCGAATGAAATACATAAAAATATATGTAAATATCATTATTTTGTAACCAATTGGCCAAATTAAGACAGATAAGTGAATAAGAGAAAGTATTCGAAGGCGTCACATTTATCGAAACATACATAGATCGCTATATCGAAAGGATAATGAAGAAAATGTGTTTTGATAAGCTATCTTGAAAATTTATTATATAGAAATTAGTTGACCTTTAAAAAGAAAAAAATACCATAGATAAAAATCAAAGAAAGAATTAATTTTAAATAATTTGTAAAAAATTTTACTACGTCATCTTGTCGTTCTGATTTCACCTCGGCGTAATACGGCCTTAACAAAAGGCGTGAATAGTGAGTGTGATATTACTCACTTTCCAACACGTAACCGTGTTGCAAGAAACGTACAACATGGAGCAGAAGTTTGTTCGAAGCATTTAAGTAAACGTTCTGTATCCTTATCGTGCTCAAATATCGTAACAAAAAAGAGACCGTCGAAAATTGTCGGTTGTAACTCGCCTGGCGAATCTCCGCGCACTCTGCTGAGCGTTTTAGCACATAATCACTTTATTTCAGCCACCGATTTGCAATGGAGCGTTATTAAATATTTGTAGCTTTGTTGTTCGATTGTTCGATATAATTTCGAAGTGAGAGAACATACGAGGACGGAACAGAGAGGACAATAACGACGGCGACGACAGACGAATGTTTTCATTATGGCGATCGGTCAAGGAACATGTAGGCTACGGACGAATACGCACGTAAGAGGTAGGCGACAACAAGCATGATTCACAATTTTTCTATTGACCAATCGCTGTCGAGAGACACCGGAATTATCATTATTCGAATACATTAGAACTTTCTTATTTCCTTTAAATTTTATAAATATACGTAATTACTGTAATATAAAAATCGTTTCAATGTACGTGAATTGAAAGTCAAACGAAGCAATAAACGATTGTTCTTATAAGTATTGTGTGAAAGTAAAAATAGATAGTTTTAAAAAGAGTAAAACGCGTTCACTTTTACGATTACAAAGATCGATCTTAAATAATATTGCCCTAGGCGCCACGTTGCATGACAAATGGTCAAGAATACTGTAGATGGCGCAACGAGCATATCCCAGTGTTTCCACTCTTACTAGATCCAGGGATTTGACCTGAGCAGAGCTTTGAAACGCATGCGCGGCTAGATCTTACCCGATGCTTAGCTTATAGAATTAAAGTATATTTGTATATATAGATACACACAGTCACACCAATCGCCTCGTAGCTTGCATAAATGCGTGAAGAGAAAATACATTAGATATGTAGAAAAAACTGAGAGAATTTAAAAAATGTAGGCATACGAAATAGCGAATAAAAAATCGAACTTTACTCGCGTTTTTCTATGAAACTAAATATTTTGGATAGAACTAGTCGCTCGTTACAAGATAAAAAATATAATAAACTAAAGAAATTACACTGATACGATATGAGCATACATGTAGTGATATTTTTATAAATTTTTAGTATCAGTCAAAGGAAACTAATTATATCAAATAACTACTTTAAGGTTGTCAAGGTAGAAATGTTAGTGAATAAATACGAGGGTGTGGACGAACGTCATCGTCACCTTACTGCGCATGAGCGAAAAATACCCTATATATTATCTGGCATCAATGGCTTAACCTCTATTACTATTACATAGTTGGAATAAGATTTACTATATTGAATTTATAATTAACAACGTATAAGGAAAATGAATATTAACGAGTGAAATTAATTCCAATAATGCGAACTAATTACAACATTTCATATTATATGTGTATAAATACGATTGATATTTTACTATATTACATGACGCAACGTTTATGTTTTGTAAAATATTTACATGTATTTACATCCTTATTTTATAAATGTTAAAAATATTTATAAAATAGTACTTGTACGGATAATTTAGTAAATAATATTTATCAATAATCGGGCGCCAAAATAGGTTTACGCTAATACGGAAAAATACTCACGAAAAATTGTCTAATCTATAACATTTTTTTTAGTACATTAATAGAATGTCATTGTAAAGAAAATGTAACAGCAAAATTTCAACGTGATTCTGGAATAATACATAACGTTCAAGCTAATTAAAACAAAAAATATTGTATGATATACGCGTTGCTTCGAAAAGGGTTTTTAATTTTTTTCCTAGTACATCACTCACTTGAAATGGGTATCAATAACATGCTCATACTTCCCGGTCGTGCTTATTTACAGTGCCGTGTTCAGACGTTAACAGATTCGCGGTAACGTAGCTTTTACTCCAAATAAAAAACAATATACATGACTCGAAAAGACTTTAAAAAATTTTGCTTACTCATTTTATTCTCCAAGTAGATATTCCCACATTTTTATGACTTTTCTTGTAGTTATTAATTTTCAACTATATAAATCATGAACATACAAATGTAATTTAATTTCCATAAGTAAATTTTGTACAGATTTCTGTAAAATTGACATAATTGACAGAAGACAGATCGAAAGCGTGACTTTCTCTTGAAGGAGACAATAACAATCTCATTCGGAGATATCACCTTTCGTTCTTCATAAAACTTCAAGAATATACTGTTATCTGTGTAAAAATAAAAGAAGGAACTAATTCACGATTTTGTCGACAGTACTGATACTCTATCGTATGCCTTTTTTGAACGATAAACATAGAAGTGTATAGGAATGAAACAAATAAAATAGTTGTATATTAAAGCAAGAGAAGATTAGGAAGTTTATCGTCGTTAGATAATACGCTTCATTTACGCCGTACCGTTACTGTCCGAACAACAGCAGTGTATGTTTTATAGATTTTCGACCTTTACAAAGTCGTACGATCGAAGCAGTGTTATCTTAGTCTTGTTTGATCTATGGTACGCTCATTAAAATATAAAATAATCGCATCTATCTTTCGAGCAAAACCGAAATTGTACAAGCAAATCCGAAAGAATTACGTGCTGCGTCAAAAAACTTTAAAAAATAATATTAATACGTCTTTATTTGAATAAGTTTTAAAATTCTACGATTTATTTCTGTATTTTCTCTATTTCTGCAACTAATTAGGAAAAATGCCAATTATGTGTAAAACATAATAAAAGTTTCATATAAAAAGTAACAAAGTAAAAAAGTTAACTATAAATCTTATTGCCATTAATCTAAATCTATCAAATAAAATCTTTCGAAATATAGCAAATACATATTAATTAACTAATCGAATGGAAATCAATTCGTAGTGATTCCTAAATGAATAATTTAACTTTTATAATAGAATATCGCTACGAAATACTCTATTCGGTAAATTTTCTCAAGTTTTTTGTTTTCTTTCTTTTCTTTCGGCTCACGTCAAACGCTCTCGTTAATATTTTTGATAGATGGCGTAAGAATTTCTTTATGCGTAAGGCATGCTACGATACGTAAATTAACTTTCGGTGCAGCAGTCTTCAATTTATCACGTGACACAGGATTCATTTCCTCTTATTTAGCGTACGACTATTATACTACACATAGACGCCGCGAGAAGGAAAGTAATGTTCAACGCGATCGAAAGGGCTTTATACAAAGTATATCGAGAACCGAATACGAATGTCTTATAGAACATTTAAAATTAATTCTTTTTAAAGTGCTATAATTATCATATTTCGTAGAATTTTCATTGTCTCGATATTGCGAGAAATGCTCGGCGTATAGGATCACGTGTACTGTAGTCATTCTAGCAGAATCATGGAAACGTATTAGTATCGTGCTTTTGTCTTCCTACTTTTTTTTTATTCATTATGCGCGTATACGAGCTATACGATGAATTCCGACGAAATGGGAATCCGATAGCTATCTTTTAACGTTCGTTATTGACATCCTCGTCGCCATCGCAATGGTAAGGCAAAAAGTCATCCGTGTAGGAATATAATTAGAGGAGTAAGTTTAGCGAGTCGATGATATCGCGACAGCTTCGACGGTATACCATGCGATTCGAGCAAACATGACGACACAACGACGAGGAAGACGATGACGATGAAAACTACACTGCGCGACATTTGTAGATGGCGATACGCCAGAAGGAAAGGGGACAAACAGGAGAAGAGCAATTCAAAGGGATGCGGGAGAGTTAACGTAGGACTGTATGTTAAACTAAATTTATATAGTCAAAATTGGAGCAAATCTCGCGCTATCATAGTGATAATAGTAGCAGTTATCGTAATCATAGCTGCTGTAGCCATTGACTCGCGGAGAAAGAAGAGAACAACGAAACGCAACGCAACACAACGCAAAGCAAAGCAAAGCAAAGCAACGCAACGCACGCAAAGGCTATCACCGAGGAACGGTGACGAGAAAGGGAGGGAAGGAAGGCGAGGAGGGAAGAAGTAAGAGGAAGGGAAAGAGAAAGAACGAAGACATGGCTACCATCCTTGAATACGCACTTAGCTCACAAATTGCGTCGCATCCTTTGTTTCACGCAATGGGTTATTACATTTTCGTATCATCGAGACTTTTCTTTTCGCGAAACTCACGATTATCTACTACCTCCGAACGTATTATCGACGTTGTAGCCGTTGATATAAAACGATTACGTAGACGAGTGTAGTGGCTATTTGATAAAAATAGTTTCTTCCTCGGGAGAGTAACAGGCGATTCGGGATTGCGACACTTACCGAAGGCTGTTGCGGTGTAGTGGAGCGCAATATGTCAGCTGACTTGACGTGTGACCGATCGTAATCCTGCGTCAGTATCCGACATAATTCTCAGCGAAACATTAACCTTTCTATTGTCAATGGGACACCTGCTTACCGATATTCAAACGATACGCACTGTTTCACAAAGACACCGCTAGCCAAATAAGCGTTTGAAACCAACTTTAATATTTCCACGAACGTACCCACCGATCGCGGAACAACGGAAGCCACCACAGCTGCGGACACAGGAACAAGTACTGCCGATGACTGGTGCAAAGTTAGATCTCTTACTTCCCCCCACCCTTACTATACAAAGCTCTCAAAGCGTTGGATCACGAAGATGCACGAGTGCTACCGAACAATCGCGACATCGAACGATCCTTCTTCGATCTCCCTAAGAATCGATAGTTTTTTAGTAAAATAATTCGTTTCCATTATTATATTTAAACAAATGAACATAAGGACTAATTAATTCAATTCTATGTGCTATGAATAATCAAAATTTTATAAAAGAAATAGAACTAGCCTGAAGAACATCTTTTCGGCTTGCGTATTCCTTATTATCTGAATGTCGAACGCGATTGGTTGAAAGTTGTTATTTGTGTACACCGCTTTCAATTTTAGCCAATCACATTTCATCTTTTGTTTACAAATTAAATTATGGAACATTGAAATGGAAAATTTTATGCTGACATTATATTACTAGATCATTGATTAGACCAGATTAGAAAACGCGTGTGAGTTCTGCGTGAAATATGTTTCGTCAATGTTGGACTTGTACCATTTGACGTAACCAATGAATTCAAGTTTACAGTTTTGTTTACTCTGCTCTTCATTGTGGAACGTAAAAACGTAGTTTTAACGCTTACTTCATGGGAAAGATAATAACATTGCGTTTGTTGTGTTTATTGCGTCCATGATTGTATTGTGGGTGTGAAATTGCATTGTTGTACACACATATTAAAGAACAATGGGTGATTCGGAGGACGATAATGATAAAGATTTTACATTAGGAAATATGACAGGTTTTTTATTTGGCAATATCGATGACAACGGTCAATTGGAAGATGATATTCTTGATTCTGAAGCAAAGCAACACTTAGCCTCTCTTGGTCGTCTTGGCTTTAGTTCATTTATTAAAGAAATGATGCCAAATGAAGCTTCCGATGATGATAATGATCCAGAGATAGATGATTCTAATCAAGAGGCAACATTGTCCGCGTTAGAAAAAGATGTAGATAGCTTTGAAAAGTCACCAACTGCCCTTGATTTTTCTGATATAAATGAACTAGCCGATGATATGAATGATGATACTATTAGAAATGGTATATTAGATCAAAAAAGTGAGAAAGAAAATGCAGATTATGATGCAGACGATGAAGAGGTCATAAATAAATCTGATACTCAGTTAATGCCACCACCACCTATACCTGAGGAGAAGGAAATACTTACAGCCGAAGAAGTAGAAGCTGCTAGACAACGTAAACTTGAAACACCTCTTGCTTCTATGCTACCTTCTAAATATGCTAATATAGATGTTACAGAACTATTTCCTGATTTCCGTGCAAACAAGGTTCTTAGGTTTTCAAGATTATTTGGTCCTGGAAAACCGAGTAGCCTTCCACAAATTTGGAGAGGTGTAAGAAAACGACGTAAAAAGAAACGACATCACGATGTTAGAGATTCTGATTCTGGATCGGATCAGGATGATAGAAAGCCTAAATTTAAAGGTTGGATAATGCAATATGGAGCAGATCCAAATCTAGACTTATGCCGTTCAGATGATGAAACTAAATTATTACTACCAGTGGAAGATAAGGAACAAGTTGGTAAGACCGGAGAGGCTGGTGAAAATGGTGATATGGGACCAAAAGTTGCAGATTGGAGATTTGGTCCTGCACAATTATGGTACGACATGTTACAAGTTCCTGAAACTGGGGATGGCTTTAATTATGGTTTTAAAATCATAGATAAATCGGAGCAGCAGGATAATGCAAATAAGGAGGAATTTTCTGACGATGCTTTTTTAATGGTATCACAGTTACATTGGGAAGATGATGTTGTTTGGAATGGCGATGATATAAAGCATAAAGTAATGCAGAAACTAAACAGCAAAAATAATGCAGCTGGATGGGTTCCATCTGTTGGAAATAGAACAGCCCAAGCATTCAGTCAACCAGGGAAAGGTGCAACGGTACCTGTTGCACCAAATGTACGTTTAGCAACCTCTCAGATTACTACACCATTGCATATGCAATCTCAGAAAGCTAAAGTAAACATGAATAAGGGAAATCAACAACAACAACAAAGAGAAGAAAATTATGATGACACTTGGTATTCAATTTTCCCAGTTGAAAATGAAGAATTAGTATATGGACTTTGGGAGGAAGAAGTCATTTGGGATCCAGAGAACATGAAAAAGATTCCAAAGCCTAAAATACTTACATTAGACCCTAATGATGAAAATATAGTTCTTGGTATACCCGATGATATTGATCCTGCTCTCCTTCATAAAGATAATGGACCACAACCAAAAGTGAAGATACCACACCCACATGTTAAGAAAAGTAAATTATTGTTAGGTAAGGCTGGAGTGATAAATGTTCTTGAAGAGGATACACCTCCGCCACCACCAAAGTCACCTGACAGAGATCCATTTAATATATCGAATGATACATATTATATGCCACGGTCATCAGAAACAACATTACGATTAAAAGTTGGAGGAGGAAACTTAATACAACATAGTACACCAGTAGTAGAATTGCGTGTACCCTTTGTTCAAACGCATATGGGGCCAATGCGCCTTAGAAATTTCCATAGACCACCATTACGAAGGTTCAGCCATGGTCCGCTTGCGCATCCTGGTCCACATTGTGTTTTACCTCTGATCAAACATATTAAAAAGAAAGCAAAACAAAGAGAACAAGAAAGAATTGCATCTGGTGGTGGTGATGTTTTCTTCATGAGAACACCTGATGATTTAACAGGAAGAGATGGTGAAATAGTTCTTGTTGAATTTTCTGAAGAACATCCACCGTTAATGAATCAAGTGGGCATGTGTTCAAAAGTAAAAAATTATTACAAAAGAAAAGCTGGCAAAGATCAAGGTCCACAAAAGTATAAGTATGGAGAAACGGCTTATGCTCATACTAGTCCATTTCTTGGAATCCTCACGCCAGGTCAAAGTATACAAGCTGTTGAAAATAATATGTACAGAGCACCAATTTACGAACACAGGATTCCAGAGACTGACTTTTTGGTTATTAGAACCAGACAACAATATTACATAAGAGAGATGGATGCACTGTTCGTTGCAGGTCAAGAATGTCCACTGTATGAGGTACCGGGACCAAACTCTAAAAGAGCAAATAACTTTGTAAGAGATTTCTTGCAAGTCTTTATTTATAGATTATTTTGGAAATCCAGGGATACACCTAGAAGAATTAAAATGGATGATATTAAAAGAGCTTTCCCTTCTCATAGTGAGAGTAGTATTAGAAAACGATTAAAACTGTGTGCTGATTTTAAAAGAACAGGTATGTTGTATTTTTCTGTATTTACTGTATATTATGAACACATATAGCCTAATTATTAATTTATGTATAATTTTTAATATATAAGGAATGGACTCCAATTGGTGGGTAATAAAGCCAGACTTCCGATTGCCAACGGAAGAAGAAATCAGAGCTATGGTGTCTCCAGAGCAATGTTGTGCTTACTTTAGCATGATAGCAGCAGAACAAAGATTGAAAGATGCTGGATATGGTGAAAAATTTCTGTTTACGCCTCAAGATGATGATGATGAAGAAATGCAGTTGAAAATGGATGATGAAGTCAAAGTTGCTCCATGGAATACAACCCGTGCATATATACAGGCTATGAAAGGAAAATGTTTATTACAGTTGGCTGGCCCAGCTGATCCAACAGGATGTGGTGAAGGTTTTTCATATGTTAGAGTGCCAAATAAGCCAACAATTAGTAAAGTAAGTATACAATTTTGCATATTTTATATACTATATTTCTTTTGCATAATTACTGTTTGTACAATAGGAGGAGCAAGAAGCACAACCAAAAAGAACCGTAACAGGAACAGATGCAGATTTAAGAAGACTTTCATTGAACAATGCAAAAGCTCTTCTTAGAAAGTTTGGTGTTCCTGAAGAAGAAATAAAAAAACTTTCACGTTGGGAAGTCATAGATGTTGTTAGAACATTATCTACTGAAAAAGCAAAGGCTGGAGAAGAAGGTATGACAAAGTTTTCAAGAGGTAACAGATTTTCTATAGCAGAGCATCAAGAAAGATATAAGGAAGAATGTCAAAGAATCTTCGACTTGCAAAATCGTGTTTTGTCATCCAATGAGGTGTTAAGTACAGATGAAGGTGAAAGTTCGGAAGAAGACAGTTCTGATATAGAGGAAATGGGTAAAAATATTGAAAATATGTTATCGAACAAAAAAACCAGTACTCAATTATCTCTGGAACGGGAAGAGCAGCAGAGGCATGCATTAAGGAAAATGATGATAGATGAGGTCCAAGAGCAGGATAAAAAACCTAAAGAAAAAAAAAGAGATGATGAGGAAGACAACAATCCTGTTAATAATTTTGGCACTCAACAAGGAAGATTGCTTAAAATTTATCGTACTTTTAGAAATCCAGAAGGAAAAGAATTCACTAGAGTTGAGTTAGTTAGGAAGCCAGCTGTGATAGACACTTATATAAAAATAAGAAATTCTAAAGATGAAACATTTATCAAACAATTTGCTACATTGGATGAAGCACAGAAAGAAGAAATGAAAAGAGAAAAGCGAAGAATCCAAGAACAATTGAGAAGAATAAAACGAAATCAAGAAAGAGAACGTATGCAAGGTGGTTCCATAGGCACAACTAATTCCATGAATCCTATGTTTGATCGCAGTGGTACTAATACTCCTACCACTCCCTCCTCTACCAGTATCCTTCCATTATCTAATTACCAATCTACTTCCCCAGCTTCTAAACATCCCAAACCTGAAATTTCTCCTTCTAAACGTAAAAAACCTAAACTCAAACCAGATTTAAAATTAAAATGTGGTGCCTGTGGTAATGTAGGCCATATGCGGACCAATAAAGCTTGTCCGTTGTATCAGAATAATGTAACTACAGCTCCAGTTAATGTTGCTATGACTGAAGAACAAGAGGAAGAAATAGAGAAGCAACTTAATACTGATGATCAAGATCTTGTTAATGTTGATGGAACAAAAGTCAAACTATCATCTAAACTAATTAAGGTTGTATAATACAATATTATGAATCTTGTTTATAAATTTGTTAATATTATATCTAATGTTAATAATTTAATTTTTTAATAGCACGCGGAAGAAATGAAAAGACGTACTTTACTATTGAAAGTTCCAAAAGAAGCAGTAAATTCGAAAAAAAGAAGAAGAGCTACTGGAGATGACCACTGTGATTACCTTAAAAGACAACAAAGACCAGCTAATCGTCGTAGAACCGATCCTGTTGTTGTTATGTCAACTATGCTAGAAAGCATCCTAAATGAAATGAGAGACTTACCAGATGTTCAACCTTTTCTTTTCCCAGTTAATCCAAAGGTATACATTTAAATTTCAGTAAAGCAATTGATAAACATGTAATTCTGATATTATAAATTAATTAATTAATATGTTTATATTAACGTTTACTTAGGCTGTTCCTGATTATCATAAAATCATACAAAGACCTATGGATTTACAAACAATACGTGAAAACTTAAGATTAAAAAAATATCAAAGCAGAGAAGAATTTTTGGCTGATGTTAATCAAATAGTTGAAAATTCTACACTTTATAATGGAGCAAAATCGTCATTGACAGTAGCTGCTAAACGTATGCTAGAAACATGTGTTGATAGACTTGGTGAAAAAGAAGATCGTTTAATGAGACTGGAAAAAGCGATTAATCCTCTTCTTGATGACAATGATCAAGTTGCTCTCACATTTATTTTGGATAATGTTGTTAATAATAAATTGAAATCCATGACAGAAGCTTGGCCATTCTTAAAACCTGTTAATAAGAAATTGGTGAAAGATTATTATACTGTAATAAAACGTCCAATGGATCTAGAGACTATTTCAAAGAAAGTTTCAGGTATGTTAACATAATTTTATTTACACACTATTGCAATGATATATTATCAATGTTTTGAGAAATTGTAATGATGATTTATATTTTTGTAAAGCTCACAAATATCACAGTCGCCACGAATTCCTTAGAGATATTGAACAAATTTTGGAAAATTGTACAATTTATAATGGTAAAGAATCTCCATTTACACATAAAGCTGAATTACTTGTTAAAGTTTGTAAAGAAACTTTAGATGAGGTAAGACTTCCAAAAATAAAGAGATATAGGGCATTTTATGTAAAAAACAAAATTAATACATATATATATATATATTACAGTATGACGAACACTTAACTCAACTAGAAAATAGTATATTGTTGGTACAAAAGCGAGCAATGGAACAAGCAGATATTGATTCTTCATGGCTTGGTCCAGATGAAGAGAATTATACAATTGTAGAACCTGAATTCAGAGGGGTAACTATTTATGATCAAAACTTAGTATAATATCAAGAATATAATGAATTAATCTGTAATATAATTAATTTTTGACCATTTCTTTGTTCGCTTGTTTAGAGTCAAACTAGTTCTCCAGAAAATCCTTTCGGAAAATCAAGTATGGATGATTTTGATTTTGTTGATGTGGAAGGTGATATGGAAAGTGATGTTGGTAGGAACGTACATTCAAAGAAAAAAGATGTACTTGAAGAAGGTAAAATTAATATGCCAAAATATTTTTCAAGTTTATATAAAATGTACAAATATTACTTACAGACTCTTATTTGATTTCAGATCTCCAATTTTCTAGTGAAGATGAATTTGATGAAGTCCCATTTGGAACTGATGAACAGTCTGAACATAATGAAATGGAGACACTTGAATTAAGTGAAGTTAGAGAAGGGGGAGTAGTATTGGCTGACGATGATAGTCAACAAGCTGCAGAAGCAATGGTACAATTAGGAAATGTTGGATTCTATGTGGGAGAACAACAATTATTACACCAAGGTAATTAACATTAAAAATAAATATACAAGCTGTAAAATGTTTACAAATTGTTTACAATAATCTGAACTATTTATAATACTTCTTTTTAGATGAAAGTATGGATGTTGATCCAAATTATGATCCATCAGACTTTCTCTTGGCTGGACTACCAGCGCGAGAAGATAAAGGAAATACCGAAAATAATACTTCACAATGTAAGCAAGATAACCAACAGCAACTTTCACAAGAAGAAGATGTTGGTGGTGACCTTTGGTTTTAAGTATATTAAACGGAAGAAGTAAAACATGAATTAATGACAATAAGTTATTTTATATTATAAATATTTGCTCTTTAGTTTAATAACTTAGGGACGATAAGTATTGTACATAGAAATATGTGATGTTTTTATCACATGTATATATGTGTATATATTTTAGGTGCATGTGTATATATACAATAGTGCCCATGGATACCATAAACATTTTGTTCCTTTGTAAATACTAAATATATGTATATGTATGGTACTAACAAACTATAGTTACGATACAATACGGAACTGTATATAATCGATTTCGAATAACCTACTAATTTTTTGGGAAAATTAGCACCATAAAATAGTATTAGTTTTTTGTTTTTTCAAGCATACTAACCGTTCAAGTTACTTCTATTCATAAAGTCTAAATCAGAGCTTTATAACCTATTGCAAATTCAAATTAACACTTGTTTGTGACTTACAAATGTGTGTTTTCTATGAAGGAACAATTTTATATATTATGATTTCTAATACGTGAGTTCTCAGAAGTTCCAAGTGTATCTAAAATAATAACTAAAATAGTATAGTAATTTGAATAGATTCGTAAATATAAATCATTTAATCAACTTGTTTATCCAAAATTGTAAAGTCGATTATCTTTTATTACTTTTCTCCTCTATTGTTTTAATAAAAATTTCAACATGATATCAGTTTTGTTGTATCAATAATAAATTTAAGCAGAGACCAGGATTTGATAACCGACAACAAAGTGCGCTGCTATATTCTGCCATCACAAAAATATAATTAGAAATAATAATACAATACAATTTTAATACAACTATTTTATGAGTTTCTTTGATGATTACTGATATTGAAGAAAAATTGTGGAGTGTATGTAAACATTATTCTTCAAATTCTTTACACTTACAGATGCATCAAGATGCACTTTTAGACAAAGCAATAAAAATAATTCAAAATACAAGTCGAAATCAATTAAAAAATTATGAACCAGATATAATAATTACATGTATGACCAAAATATTTTTTCATCATGGAGTTAATACATATGAAGTTAATGTTTGTGAATGGAAACGTCGACGAAGAGTGCGATTTATACAAAACTGTTACCGTGATTTATTGAAAGTATATGTTCCTGAAAAAACAAAACAGGTTGTACAGGCTATCGTTAATACAATTAATGAAGATAGATTGTGGAAATTTGAAACCTTTTGTCTAAAAATAACAAATATTTTACTGGAACATGGTGTCAGTGGTGCAATAGTGGTCCATACTATATGGGACATAATAGAATCGATAAATACAACTATGTACGACACCAGAGCAATTATTAAAATTCTGTATGAAATATTAGGTATTTATAAATGGCCTGATAGTAACGATACAATAACAGTAATAGAAAGACTTGTAAAATTCTTTTATAAAAGTATAATAGACACAAATGCATATGATAACTCCATTACTTGTATAACACTTAAAAAAGGTTTAGAGATATGTCTCAGAAACATGATCAAGCATTTGCCTAATGATCAACTTCTTATCATCGTGTATCACATGTGCTCTTGGACTATACAAAGAGATATAAGTGATGATATTATCTTGGAATTTGGTAGTATCTTAGAATACACAGCTCACATGCATCAAGCAAATCTCTATGAAAAAACTCTAACACCAATAATATTTCCATTATTGATGCAAATGATAGCATCCAATAGTAGAATAGTCAGTTTATTAGGAAACAGAGTTATACAATATCTAATAGATCGTAAAGGAAATAGATTAAATTTTGATACTCCAAGAATTTTCTTTGAAAACATAGACTTTGATTTAAAAGTAGGTGATTGTTATAATGAAGATAAAATGTTTTTCAAAGTTCATCGTGAAAGTCTACATGATAGTCTACTAAAAAGTATTATGACTCATCGTGAATCTCGCATGAATTTAGAAAGTAGTTATTGCACAATGTGTGTGATAGCAACTGAAGTTCCTTGTGGTTTTACAGCTGCAGCATTGGTTTGTTTAACTATGAACTTACAAGATTTGATTTTAAAAGAAAATAATTCCCATTGTATAGCAAATTATCATATACATGCTACTGTCATATCAATTATGTCTCTTTTATGTTGGATTAATAAGGCTGAAGTCTTTTATACATATGTCAATAAAATTATGATGGAAAGAGCTCAGTGGGCTCCTCATTTAAACCCACCTATTCAGTCCCAATATAATTTTGCAATACATCATATTTTTTGGAATAAACCAGAATTATTTTTCCTTGATTGGGAAGCACGATATGGATTATGGAAATGTTTTCGTCTTCAAACTTATCAAAATAATAATGCTACTTTTTGATTTAAGTAATGTTGTAGTGTATATAAATACTACTACTGCTGATTACTCGAATTATCATGTATAATAAAGGTCGCTTATCTACGAGAAATATGATTACTCTCGAGGAGCCATTTTGATTGCGATAGCATCGTTATATTTATACACATGAATTTCGTTTAAATTTTTAACATTTTTATATATTCACATCTTTGGGTAAAACGTTTTTTTCCATTCCTGGGATTCAATTAAAAAATATCGAATCTAATAATTTTTTACCTCGGTGTTGAATAAACTATCAAAGATAGGAGAATTGTACAAGCAAAGTAATAAAGATGTACGAGCAAACTATTGAAGAAATTTTAAATAAATATATACCGGAACAAGAATTATCAGAAGTGAAACGTATTTTATATGGCCGTAAAATAGAGTAAGATACAATTCAAACGTAATTCATTAATATATCAATAGATTTATTTCACAAATAACTAATAGGTTATTATTTCATTCATAACAAATATTTAGTTTGTTAATAATTATTCTCATATTGGTCTAAAGTTTCTATAATTGTATTAGTCCTCACTAATAATTCCTTTATTTTGTCTTAGTTTAAAAAAAATAAAGATATTTTAATTTGTTGATAGAAAGTTGGATTTATCAATTGCAAAAAATGCTTCAAACTTTGAAATTCAAGGTTGGAAATTAAATGGCATTGTTGAAGAACAAATACGTCCTCCACGCATTGTCCGTGTAGGATTGATTCAACATTCTATTGTTTTACCAACAACAAGTCTGATAGAAGATCAAAGGAATGAAATACATTGTAAAGTACAGGAATATATTAATTATGCAGCAACTTATGGAGTAAATATAATTTGTCTACAGGAAGCTTGGAGTACGTTAATATAAAGTTTCTTTCATATATCTTTTTTTATTTGAATGTAAAAACTTTTTAAAAATTAATAAAAAATGTCCTATTCTAGCTATGCCATTTGCTTTTTGTACAAGAGAAAAATATCCATGGTGTGAGTTTGCTGAAGATGCAGAAAATGGTCCAACAACTATATTGTTGTCCAAAATAGCTAAACAGCATAAAATGGTCATTATTTCCCCAATTTTGGAAAGAGATAGCGCAAATGGGGATACTTTGTGGAATACATGTGTCATTATTAATGTAGATGGTACAGTTATTGGTAAACACAGAAAAAATCATATACCTCGTGTTGGAGATTTCAATGAATCAACCTATTACATGGAAGGAGATACAGGACATCCTGTTTTTGATACCTGTTATGGACGTATTGCTATTAATATTTGTTATGGACGTCATCATCCATTAAATTGGCTGATATTTGGATTAAATGGTGCAGAGGTAAATATATTTTAGTAACTTCTTTTTTCTGTGATCTAAATGAAACCAATTGGTCCTTTTTTTAGATTGTATTCAACCCATCTGCCACTGTTGGTAGCTTATCTGAACCTTTATGGCCTATAGAAGCAAGATGTGCTGCAATTGCTAATAATTATTTTACATGTGCTATTAATAGAGTAGGAACTGAAATATTTCCCAACGAATTTACATCAGGTGATGGAAATCCAGCTCATCATGATTTTGGACATTTTTATGGATCCACTTATATTACTGCACCTGATGGCACACGCACTCCCGGTTTAAATAGATATAAGGATGGATTACTTATTGCAGATTTAGATCTCAACCTTTGTAGACAAGCAAAAGACTTGTGGGGATTTAGAGTAAGTCCATACTTAAAGATAAACACAGCTTATTGTGCAAATATAAAAAATATTTCCCAAATATATAAGAAACTTTGTATGTATTTCAGATGACCCAACGGCTTGATATGTATGCTAACGAACTCGCTAAATTCAATAAGCATGAATAAATGTTGTAAAAAGTTTTTTTATTGATCTTATATTTATATATTAGAATAAAACATAAAAGAAGGCGAAATATATCTATGTTAAAGCATAAATACTTATATAGTTATGTAATGGTCAAAGGTTTATGATAATTAATAATAATTTATGTATTATACAATGAATTGAAATATAAGAAAACATAGAAATGTATCCACAACGATGATGAACTTAATATTTCAGACATATTTGGAAAAAAAACTTGTAAAACATAATGTATGGATTACGTATTTGATGCCGCATTCAATGCAGTGTTGTGTGTTTGTTTTCGATAATGTAATGCTTCTTGATAAGCTTTTTTCACTGCTTTTCTATCAGCAGGTTTACGTGATTCAATTAATTTAGATTCATCTAGTTCCTGGAATACACCCAATTTTTCTAGTTTCTCACCTGGTAACCACTGCCTGCATAAAATATCAAATATATCCTATCACATATATCAAATAATGATTACTTATGTTAAAATATTATGAAAGAAATTTTACCAAGTACGTTTTGTGTCAAAGAAAAGAACGAGGAAAACTGGTTCCTTGTAGTTATTAGCTAGTGCCAACACATCATCAGGAGGTGCTGGAATAGGCACACCCTTATGTACAGTACCACGAGGTGTATTAGGATCTATAATTAGAGCTGGATACCATGGATACCCTCTACATTTAGCCCATACAAGTTGTAAAGCTTCCAAAGTATTTTCATTACTTTCTTCTTTCTCATTGCTATCTTTATTGGTTTCACATAACTCTTCCCCCTGTTTTTCTTCTTCTGGGTCTGGTGTAGCAGATCTGCTTGTTGAACAACTGCTACAACTTGATGATTGACTCTCCCCATCACCAGCATCGCTATCCATTGCTCCACTTCTATAAATTCAATTAATATTTTATAACTGAATATAATTAAAAAGTGTGTGTAGTATATTAATACATTGAATGCCATTGAGGTCACCAGTGACCTCCATTCACTTTTACAGATTGCATTTGAATCGTTTATATATATTGTCTATTGATATTTTAAAGAGTGTAACTAACAGTGTTAAAAGTGTAAGGTCTAGTATAAAAGATGTGATAGTGAATTCTTCTATATTTTCATTTTGAAAAAAATTGTAGTAATAAAACTGTAATAAACAGTAATAAAACAGTGTAAATAAAATTAGAAAACACTCGATTTCGTGCAAAATCGGTTTGGCATTCAACATGTTAACTTAAATTTTTTTTACAGTTTATATAACATTGAATACCTATATACTTTGAAACTATCACTTTGTTTTTTCTGATTATTTTCTGGGAGGAACATTTGTCCACTCCTGCTAGCACGTGCTTTAGCTTTCCGAGTAAACAGTACAGCTGTTCTCCGATTAACGCCAGCAGCTCCTATTTCTTTTTCTCCTGTATGTAATTCTGTTTCATTGCGATTACGATTAGATCTTTCTCTTTTTCTAGATTTAGATACAGTTTGCTCTGCCTGACAAAGAGTATTAAACTCTGGATGATCTTTACGTGCTTGTTCTATAAGCATACCACCTTGTTCTTTCATTTTTAATCCTGCTCTGTAAAACATAGTATCTTTACGATTGTAGGCTAAACAGTTATTCACCATTAGATTGAAATCTGCTTCAAAAGCTCCAATAGTGTCATATTCTTGTCTTTCGATTTTGGCCTATAATATATAGAAATAATTGTTGAAAATATCTAAGTAGAACTTACACATATAAAATACTTATGTGTATATAATACCTGCATAGTAGACAGATCCATTGGATGTGTAACTATATCAAGATAATCAGGAACTTCTTTAGTATTAACTGGTTGACCAAATACATCATTTATATCTCTTAATTTAATAGCTTCTAATAATGTGAGCAAAATACTTTCCAATGGCCGTAATTCAAACCATAAACATTTTTCTTTCCTATAACATTCATATATTGTTTTAAATGGTATTATTATACCAAAAAAGTAAAAAAAAGTACCAACACTTTAAATAATTCTTTCTTAAGCTTTTCTCGTTTTCGTACTAATTCACAGAGCAGTCGAGCACGTTCTAAATCCTGTCGCAAACATTGCCAATACTTCAGTTGACGATAAAGTTCTCCTCGTAATTCACCATCAGGAGATGGTGAACAGTGGCCACCTAATGGAGGTGGCCTTGATTGTGGATGCGAACTTTGCAATCTTCTAAGAAGAGGTACACCATTCCTGTATTGACGTTTCAGTGTCCAATATGCTATAAGACGTTGAATCAACTGACTTCTTTTTGGAAGACCTTCTGCCAAACTAATTAATGTTTTCTAAATTATTACATCTTAATATTTAAGTCTCTATATGCATGAAAAAATAAAAAGCAAAAGATTATAATGTGAATTTTTACCTTGCAATTTCTCTTATACGCTCAGGTGGTATCGTAGGTATGGATATAACTGGTGCAGATGAACTTTTCTTATTTGCAATTGCTCTTCGTCTTGCATCAGCAGGATTTGTAGAAGGTTGGTAGTCTGCTGGTGTATGTGCCTCACAATAAGCTGTTTTCTGAACTAACATTGGTTCTCCATTGGCAGGTTGCACTGTTCGCATGCGCATACAAAGACCAGCTTGTTGTGCACAAGTAACATGAAATGCTGCATAACAGTTACTTTTGTGACATTGAATGCATGCACCTGCACCTCTACGTTTACAAACGCAACAAGTAAGCCTCCAACGAGCTGCAGGAATGCTTTCTATACTATCTATTGGTTCCAAAAACACTGTATTAGCAAATCTTACTTCTGGTATCCACAGAGCACACACAACATGAGCCCATGTAGCTGGACGGTCAGTCTGTTTAAAAGCACCGCCTCTATTTGGACACAATACACAATCAACGGCTCTTGATGGACTTTGTAAACATCTTCTGCACAGCCACTGTCCTTCAGGGATGTATGGTACACCATAACAATCTTGATGTACAGCAAGATTACACATATCACAAAATAAAATTGCATTACTGTTCTGACATTCTCCGTCCATACATATACAACATACTGCATCTTCATCAGCTGCAATACCAACTCCACCATTACTTTGTTGTTGAAAATAAGATTCTTTTTCTAATCTATCCATTAATAATTCAAATATGTCTGGTTCTAATGGAGGTAAAAGTCCTGAAGCTATTCGTCGCTCATTTACTATTGATAACCATGCAGTATCTTCTTCATCCAAATCATATTCCACTTCTCCTATTACAATAATTATGAATAGGATTTTATACCTTTGTCACCATTCCAATTAACAACAAAATTTATCATGAAATCATTATTAATCATATTTACCATCAAGTTCCTCTCCACTGCGTTCCATAAATCTAACATAAGAATTTGGAAGAGGTTCAGCTTCTCCAAGTTGGCTTTCATATCCTTCTATTTCTATAACTTTTGCTGTGGGTAAACTGTTAAGAATATTTTTATCTTCTTTGTCCTTATCCAAAGTAGAGTTATCCTTTAAGGTTAAGTTTTTTTCATCCTGTGCATTAACGTCAACAGTAATAATAGGAAGTGGTTCTGCTATTTCTATTTTAACGGATTTATTACTATCTTCGCCTATAGGATTTACCTGTTAACGCATACGTAAATATTTATACACAAGCATTAGAGAATTAAATGTTTGAAAACGTACATACATAACCTACAATGTATATATTGTAAACTTTAATTAATAAATAAAAACATTGTTTACTACATTATATAAAGATTAAATAATATTATACACACCAAAACAAATTTTGTTGCTTCTTGAACATTTAATGCTTCAGTATTTGTAAGATTTGTACAGTCGTTATGAATACCAATTCTATTTCGGCTTTTTTTCTTATTAGATTGTGGAGTATTCATTTTGTATATTTTCTTTTAACAATTTACAGGCACAGTATCATGATTTCAATTTCAAATATTTTCGCATTACCTTCTTGCGACTTGGTAACATAAACAGCTTTACGCGCTTGCCATTGTAAGTGACCATCAACCGGTAATCACGCTACACACGTTGTGATACGTTTTCTATTTCCAACTGACTACTACATAGTAAGAGTCGAGGTATTGCGTCTTTCGTATAGAAAGTGCCTCAAGAAAAATGTTTTGTGGGAATATCGAACCAATTAGTTCTTATAAAACAATTTAAACGGGATTTTTAGTTCATTGTATTATAACAGTAATTCAGTTTTATGTTACTATTAGTAAATATTATTACTGCCGATTTAACTAGAACTTGTCCAAAATAATTAAAAAAACACTATTTCTAGTTTATAAGGGGAAAAAACTAAAATAATGTAAAAATCATATATTTTACATGATTGATTTTATTGATCATGTCACTGACATCTAAAATTCATAGATGAACCAATTCATAACATTTCATTCCTTATTCTATCTATTTTACTGTTAAACTTAGATACACCCATCCCATTTAGACCAAGTATATATGTATATATATATATATAATCATTCTCTGAATCAATCACAAATATAAAATACATGTCTTATATAAAATTTTTTCAAATCTAACTTATCTAGGTTCTTTATACATCTTCTTTTTATATTATTTAAAGACACTGCAGGAGTTAAAAGTGTATTTACAATGTTTATAATATAACATATGGTCGTGACTCATCTGTCAGATCCACGATAAGTGCTGTAGCCAAATGGACTCAACAATACTGGAATATGATAATGACCGGTCGGGTTTTTAACATCAAAAACTATTTCAATGAATGGATACATAGTCTCTATTCTTCTAAGGGTGAAATACTTATCAATATCAAAATGAATTTTATAACGCCCAGCAGTAAAATTAACTTTTGCATTATCTACCAAGTCTGTACATCGACCATTTGGACCTGTATTACTGCAAAAATGTATTTAATTTCTTAGTAATTATTTTTATACAAATATATGTAAATGTATAAAATAGTTTGTATAAGTTATACCTCTCATTTAGGAACGTCCATCTACCATCCATCAGTTTGTACAAACTAACTTGTAATCCCCCAACAGGAACACCTTTGCTGGTATCAATTACATGAGTCGAAACACGTGGCTTCTTAGTCGCAGGTTTAACCGGTTTCAATATAACATGCTAAAACAGTTTATGTAAATTACTCTAAATATATAGCTATACGTGAAAATACAATATTTCGTTTTACACACTTTCTTTAAAGATGATTGACTGGTGCTAGCCATAACTACTTGGTCCTGGGATCCTTTAACCATTGTATTTATTTTTAATGGTTCTTGTTTAGTTATACAAATGGGTTTCTTATCTGCCATAACTAATGTAGGTAATTTACTCTTCAATTTGCTGAGTACATACTGTGTACCAGGTTGAAATGTACCACCTGTTAAAGTTAATGTCTTACCACCTGAAGTTAAGGTGATTGTTTTATTTTGTGCAGGTGCTATCGGAAGAGTGTTTACTGGCTGCAGCACCCCTATTGTACCAGGTGTTGTTGTCACAGAAGAATTTATTTGATAAGCTGTACTTAATATTGGTAAAGGACATGCCATAACTAAACCAGAATCTGTTTGTTGCTTTGTGTCCTCTTGCTAAAATGTATATAAATAATTATTGCATGCAAATGTCCTTTGTGCACAAATAATAAGAAAAAAAGAAATAAGTTCACTAGTACCTTAACTCCAGATCTTTTTTCGTTTCTAGCATTACGGCGAGCAGCTCTACTATTTTCACGTCTTTCTTTTGTTACTTTTTTATTATTATCTATGGGCTCAGAGAGATTTGACACATCTTGTACCTCTACATTATTTTGATCTTCAGATTCTACTATCATTTCCATCTGTATATTTTCCTGGTCATCAACTTCTTCTAAATATTCACCATGAACATGAGCCATTGCTTCAGCTAAAGTATCTCTGCAGTTTTCCTGTAAATTTCTCTTTTAATGGTTTCTTGTATACAGCTCTGTATGTAGTTTAACATGACTTAATGATATAATAATTAAAAAACTTAGGTTATAAATTAGTACTCACTACAGATTCTATTTTGACTTTTTTTAATGAAGGTTTAACATCATCCTCATCGGATAATACACGTAAATTTATATCTTCTACATCTGCATATTCTACTTCTCCTTCTTCTTCTTCTTCTTCTTCTTCACCCACAGTATTTTCTTGTTCCTTCATTTGTGATTCATTTAATTCAACGTCATCTATTTCATCCAATCTTTCAACGACATATTCAATTTCATCTTCATTTTCTTCTGTTTCTGCCGTTGTATTTTCCAATGTCTAAATATAACATATAATATAATGATACTTTTCTTATAAAACATATCAGATATATTGAATACATACAGACCTCGATAGCATCACTCTCTTCTACTTCTAACTCAACGGTAGGCTCATATTTTTCCTCTGCTTCTTGTTTTTTTACTTCTGCTTCATATGACAAAGATGCCCGTTGATGTTTCATTGTACATGTGTGCTTTAAAAGAGAAAGTCGATGAGCATGAAGATTCTTTTTGCAATACATACAATAAGCACGAGTTGGTTGAAATGCTACGGATGTCAACCATCCTGTAACAAAAGATTACACTTGATATATTATTTATATTTATTCACCAATTATTTTTAATAATTCAGCTTTTGTTACATCAATAATCCTAGTAATTACATAGTAACATCAAAAAATAACTAAGCATTTTATTTAAAACTTGGTATTCCCTTAAAGTATAGATACAATCAATTACTTTATCTTTCAAAACATCATAGGTATTTCCATACATAATTTCCTCTGGAAAAAGTGAAGTGTGGTTACGGCGTTTCAGTAAAAATATATAAAGTAACTAAGCATATAGTAGAAAACAAAAGGAACCAAATAGAAGAAAATGTATCTCAAATTATTGACTACATTTCATTCGTTCAGGAAAGCGTGGAAATTTTGTAATTGTATCTCTAAAAATAAGCTTTCATAAACGGAATAAAACTCGTATACTTTTAGTATTAGGTGATCTGCAGCGACGTCCTTCGCATCTCGGCGCACAATAGATAAGAATACATAAAATATAAATAAAATGGTGTGATAAATCCTTAGAGGATTTATTTATGAGTACCTTTAAAATCCGGCATTTGTTCCCATTCCTTCCGATATCGTTGCGTGTAAACGCGAGTCTTGGCATGACTGATTTTCCCCGTTGGCGTGAGCCGCGGTTCTGTCCCGAGAAGATTGGCGCGTAATGCAGTCTCATTAACGGCAATCAGTGTCGGAGGCTTTTTCTCCATTCTTTACAAAATATCGCCGCTATAATTCAAAATTGTGTGAATCGAGAAACATCCAAAATCGTAACACAAAATCACTAAATAGTTTTTTCACGTCAACGATATGGTGAAGAGGGGGACGCAAGGGCGACGAAGAAGATGCTTATCTCGCCTAGCCTAGTACCGAAGTGAACTCCCTAGCAATGGCCGACTACTGCGACGCTGCCGTTAATCCTTCGCCTTCTACTCCTTGCTTCCTTTTCCACCTATTCTCCTCCTCCCCCATACTTCTCCCACCATACGAATACAACGCCATTTCGCGGAACATCTTCTTGAGCAGTAATATAAGAACCAATCGGAAGCAAGGTGCCACGCATAACGGCAGTAACGTATACACTCTATAATTTAAGTATCATGTGTTTTACTTTAAAAAATATTTCTGATCATAGTTCTATTTACGGAAAATGAGATTGTATTGTACAATAGATTGGGATTACGCATTTTTAATAGCTAAGCTTTATTTAATGTAAATTTATAAGCTTAAATTATTTTGTTATGAACTTTTTTAATTATATTTTTACGTGTTTGTTACAATATACTATTCATTGCCATGACAGCAATATTGACTATAACTTACTTTCAATATTTAATAATATAGAATAATAAGTGATATATGTCAATAAATGAATAGATAAGATTAAATTTATTGTATTATAACAAAAATATAAGATAAATATTTTAGCATTCTAGGTTTGAACGCCTTCTGTAGACAGCACTGAAGGTACATAGGATATTTCGTAATCGTCACCTGAGTCGATATGCGCGCGCATTCAACAAAACTAATATGAAAGGGAAGTAAATTAATTGTTTTTCTATTGTATACAAGTCAATAATTAATTTCATACAATCTAGACAACATTGATATTTAATTGTAAAAAATTAACTAATTTGGTAATTTAAAACTATATTTTGGAGAAATATCTATTAACTATTTTTCGGCCATAATGACTTCATTGCGCCATCTATAGACCCCTTAATAATTGTAGCTGTTAGTATAACAGTGGTACTTTCTTTGGGGAAAACTGAGAACATTTATCAGATGATACGTAATATCTAAATACATTGCATTTTATGATAAATATCAATAAATTTATCCAATAAATATATCCCCACTCATCTTGAAGTTTTATCATTGTATTTCAATTTGTATGCAGTATAACAGCAACTCAGTTCTATAATTGTGTACTGTATTACTATAAACTTCTACCCCAGAAAATGTTTACTATATTTTCTCATACTTTTATGTTTCTTGGATTGATGCATGCATACAAATATTTTATAACATAACAGAATCACTACTATTAACTGATGTTTTATATTAATTTTGAAGAACTTGTGCATTTAAAAATGAAAATATAAAAAAGAATATAACAGTTGAACTATATACATTTATATGCAGTAGAGTACAATCGTTTATACACATAAATCTAAATCTATATTTTAAAATGTCTACATAGATTACAGCTTTTATTTGATTTATTTATTATAATTCAATCACGGCCATGATGGTTGTTCTCCAGGTGCTAGTTCCCTTCCGTATAATGCAGACTTATCTCTGAATTTAGTTAATCTTAAAGTTTCCATCCTGTCCAGATACCATCCAATTCCAAATCCAGTTAGGGGAATCAGAAATGGACAATAATTTGACATAATGTATTTCATAGTAATCATGGTTAAAACTTTTTAATTTTTTTGTTCCTGTTCAAGAAGCTTTTGTTGTTTCCACCAGCGAGTACGTCTTTGGTCTAGATAGATACTACCAAGCGTAATTGTTGGAAATAATACCATAAAGATGTATCTATTGACAGTATATCTAGCTGACTCCAGAACACCCATTAAACTGTGAACAATAAACAATATATGATTAGAATCTTAAAAATAAATTGTTATATATGATAATTAGTAAATACTTGTATATAGAAACACTGAATTTAATTGAAATATGGTATATCACTAACCATCTACTCATTTAAGTCTAGTAAAAATATAAACAGATATGATTATCATTATGAAATATTTCCGAAGCTATTCAGTTATAAGTAAAAAATAATTGCGTAATATGACTAACCTCTACGAGACACAAATATGTATTTAAGTATAACGTAACTAAAATTAATAATATAAATCGATTTTTTAATAATTATTAATGCTGTACCTTAATGCCGTAACATTTATTTTTCTAGATTATTTACTTTTTAGTAACAGTAAGTTCACTTATCCTTCGTTAACAACGTTGGGACGAGCTCTGACAGCGACGGTATACAACACTATGAAGGGTGTATAAGCAATATAGAGCTCTTTTCATACATTCGAAGAGAGTACTCAAAAGTTTAATTCAAACTTTTTTTAAACAAGTTACTGTATACAATATTGTCACCGGCATTCAAAAAGTTAAAAAGAACGTGATCAGAAGCACTTCTATACAGGGGACATGTTTTTGGTGACTTACCCAGGATGTTTATCCCGATAAATATTAATAAAAAAATTAGTGAATTTTTCTATTCTATAAATTACTCTTTATTAAATGAGTCTGTTTTATACAAAATGTATATTGTAAAAGGAAAAACACAAAAGCGTATAACGATTACACAGATTACAATCCTATTCGCTAAAATGTAATTTTTAAAGCTACATCAACCAATCTGAATAGACGATGCTCTTCGATACTTCATAATCCATGATTTTCAGTTACATTGAGTTATCTTACCGAAATTCAAATCATTTATTTCTATTTGTATTGTTATGAATCTATATAAATGATGGAGAAAGTTATCGGTAATTGTGGATTCATATGGAAACATATGTTTTCGGTCGTATTATAACCTTAGACAAATGAATAATAATACTAATTATCATTTAAAATTTTTCATTATCTGTATAAAATAATTAAATAAATAAGAATGGCGCAGCAAACATACATTTCCTGCATAAAAATTAATGGTGTTCCTATTCTTCCTCCCATGGTAAGTATATTAATTATTTTATTAATCTTAACAATTTATAAAAATATAAATATTTTATTTTTTAGATAACTGAAGACATTAGAAAAGAAATAAAGTATTACAAACATCTGGCGATTAAAGTAGAAGAAAAATTAAAAATTTTGCAATATGCTAAATCTAGGGACAAAAGAAAATTAGTAGAAAATGAGACAAAAATACAAGAGAATACAATGTCAGAATTATATATAAATAGTTCGGATACTGATAATTCGTTCAATTCTGACAATGAAAATGTAACTCCTAACACAAATTCTAATACTATTAGTGCTTCAGAAACACCTATAAAAATTGAACATGGCTTTATGGCAAATGAAAATTTAAATAATCCACACGTTCATAAACAAAACGATAATTTGGAACTAGTAGAACAAAAAATATATTCCGATGAATCTTCTGAAGAAGATTTCACAAAAAAACATTCATTTAATCTGGAAACAACCATTTTAAGCACTGACTTAATTGAAGATCATATTGGTATAACTGAATCAAAAATTAAGGAGAAAATGTCGCATAATTGGAAACCCGAAGTGCCTAGAACTTTAGATATTATCCCAATCACTGTAGATGATTCAAATATAGATCAAAAAGATTTTTCAATGACAACAGAATCAAATAATGTCCAAGAAACACCAAAATTGGTACGACAAGGTTCTTATATCTTGGATACTCCAAGTCCTATGCTGCTTGCACATATGCAAACAGAATTAAATAATACCAATGATCTTCCTAATACAGATTATATACCGACACTTGGAAGAAATGTGGTACGGCGTAAAGAATGGAATATTACACAAGCAAAAAGTGAATGGAGAAATGAAATTAAAAATGGTGAATTTATTATTACAGATACTCAGCAAACATTAAAAAATTCTAAATGTAGAAGAAATAGTCTATCCAACAAAAGTAATTATAATTTGTACAAAAATGATTGTGAACAAGTAATGTTGGAACCAGACACTCGCATTAATCAAACTACAAGATCCGTAGATTGTATTCAAATGATGCTTGCCAAAGAAAATATCTACAAACTGCCTAATACAAAAATTAATAATAGTAGGAAAAAATATAGTATAAGTAGTGATGATAAAGAGAATCATAGTCCACAAAAGTGGAAAGAAAATAAAAACATTTCCATGTTAAATATGACAAACAAATTAGGAGGCTCATTAGGAGATCTAAATGATGTTGAAACGCAGATGCACAGGATTAACGATGAATCACAATTACATAGGATATGTGGGTGTAATGAAAGTTTTGAAGAAGAAAATGCAAATAATGATGAAATAAATGAGTCAATAGAAAAATATAATTCTGCTAATATGTCTGGGAAATTATTGACTGTCTTAAAAGAAATAGAGGAAGTACATAAAAGACAAATGTCTGAACTAGTTATTCGACAACAGCAAGAACAATCCTCGTTACAGAAGGAATTTGAAAGACAGCAATTACTTTTATTGACAGAAATAAAGAAATCTTTCCCTGAAATTTCTTCATTGATAGATGATAAACATTTGTCATCTTGTTCTATAGATCAATCTGTGTCAACAAATAATACTATTTCTAAGCATACTGCTGTAGATATTACACAACAAAATAAAAATATAGAAACATTATTTGTTTCCCAAAAAGATAATATATCTTTATCAAATAATCATATGCCAACTCCTGTATGTCCAGTTAACTATTCAAAAAATGATTTGAATGGTTCAGAACAACAACCTTCTAAATGTTATGAATTTATTCAATTGTTACAAAATGATGATTATGAAGCTTCAATATCCAAATATAATTGTACATCAATTAAAAATAAAGAATTGCAAGAACATACAAATACAAGCAGTTTGTGTGAACATAAATCAAATGTAAGAAGTGAGAGCAAAAAGTCTATGATTAGTCGTCAGTTATTTCCATTAGACTGCAAAACTGTACATGTTCCCATCATTGACAGCTCCATGTACGCAGACAAACACGTAAGATGTAAAAAGAAAGCATGCTTTTGCATAATTGATATATGTTGTATAATAAGAATGTCCTTGTATAATTAAAAACAAATGTATTACAGATATTAGCTGCATCTATTATTAATGCATATGCTCGAGGCTATTTAGTACGCAGATTGATGAAAACAGAACGTGTGATTACTTTAAAGAATACATACAAAGAAGCATTGCATTGTATGCTTAAGCTACACGTTGACGCACCTCTCAATTTACCTGAGTTACATTTTTTACGCCGTTTACAATTGCAGGTAACCTTGGTTATATCTCTACAATAATAATAATATTGCAAAGTATTCATAAGAACTCCCAAATGCTTGCTAGATGATCAAGGTGTTTTTAAGAATCATAATTAACTTTTGTTTCATAAAATGAAAAAAAAAATGCATAGAATTTATAGTTCTTTATCTCCTTTTTCTAAAGATAATTATTTTACATATTTAGATATTACATAATATGGAAGTCACTAAGATTTACAGAAATAGTACAGCTGTGGTTGGTATTAGTTTAAATGCATTTTGGATAATGATTATATTTTTGTTCCTAATAATTTGTTGAAATATAATAATTCACTCTAAATATGTAAAATATGCATGAATGTTTTTAGTAGATCTAGTTACTCATGATAACATTCTCATTTTTAAAAGTGTGATGCAGCATCCATGAATATAGTGGAATTATTTGCTCAAAGTCCTGCACACAAAATGCAAATAATAGCGCATGATCGTGAAATTAAACGGTGTCGCACTGAACGTCCAACTTCAGCACGATCATACTCATTTGCTACCCAGAGGACCCTAGCAAGGAAAAAACTCAAGCAGTATGATTCTGTATAATATAGCAATCTCCACAGTCCCATTTCCCAGAAAGGCACATGTAGATTTTATACGTTTGATTTTAGAAAATAACTTAATCCATTTTTAATTTAATATTAATATTTTTACTATAAATCTTTGTTAATTTAATTCTCTTATTAAATTTTATAGTGGAATAATTTTTTATTTTCTAAGAAAAACTTCTTTTTGTATCGCTCCTGTCACAGTAGCATGAATTATAAGGTCATGTTGTATGGTACCAATATTATATAAAGTTTATTAAATATTTTATCTTTGTTACTTATTAATTCTTTTATAGGATGGGAGATTATCAGTCACCAATTATTACTCATTCGCATTCATCTAGAACTAGGTGTCAAACTTGGACTTCTGAAATTTCACAGCATCTTATCTCACCAAATACACGTAAGTTAGGCTTTGTATTATTGCAAGAATTAAAAATAGATTCTTCATAAATAATTATAACTGAACTGATGTGAATAAAATTAATTTACATTTATATGTTATAGATCAAACTATTAAAAGAAGTACTAGTGCTGGAACAGTTAGGAAACCTTGGAGATAGACAAAAAAATCACTGTGCCTTTAAATATTATTTTAAGATATTCTTTGTACAAATCATAATCTTGTAAATATTATTTTGCCTGGTGCCTATATTTTTAATAAATTTATTTAATACTATTCCTTATACGTTACATTTTTTCATTTTTATTATGTATATTAGAGCAAACAGGATAAGCATGTTCCATTTTACAAATGGTATTTTGAATTAAATATATTTTCTCACAGACGAAAAAAAATTTCTATCATCAAATAGGGTTACTTTCATACTTTTCAGTAGCCAATAAAAATAAAAATACCGAATTTGTTTTATTAACTACATACTTATTTTGAACAGACTATAATAAGCAGTGGCGATATTAATAAGTCAATCAAATAAGATAAACACATAAGATTATTAAACATATTCGCGTTTGATGCATAATAAATAGTTTTAAAAGGAAACAGTGATTCATTCAGCAAGTTATGATTTGAGTCGAAGAGTATAATAAGCATGACACTTCGACCAATTTTAGTTCGTTAGCGGGTCGACCCGAGTGACCTAAAGTGTCCTTACGGTTAAGTGAATTTACTCGTTTATGTCAGTTGTAGAATGAACAAGAACCTCGATGCTTTCCTTTTATCAACGTAATTAAAGAAAAATTATAAAAATGATATTTATATTTTTTCGGACGTAATATTTGATTTGAATTGATCATATAAAATTTAGTCGTAGTTATCGTTAACAACAGTATGCTACGATGCACGAAATTAAAAATCAAGATCGAAAATCGATATTAATGATATATCGATTTAAATGTAGGGCCAGTTTTCATATGGCGGGAAAAACAGAAGAGTATAAAAATAAATAATAAGAGAGGCAAGAGAGTAGGGAAGTGAGGAAAAGAGAGGGAGAGAGATCAAATGTTGGCATTTTGATCTGTGCGTTATCAGCTACGGAATGGGAAATCTGCATTGAAAATTATGCGATACGGGATAATCGTTATAAAAATTTGGTAGTGGGTAAGTATATACTTTTAGTAATAAATTTAAGAAATACGTAAAAATGATTGACGAATAAAGGAAAAGGATTATGAATGATAAGACAAGAAGAAACACAAATTTGCCGCGATGTAGTTTCTTTTCATTGTGAATGTTATCGGGAAGAGTAAGCCAGACTAGTACGTATATCGTATGCGTATACGCATACATCGTATCACAAGTATTATCGCAAAAACAATATTTAGAGAACAGAACAGAAGTCTTTCTGTGGTAGGCACGGAGACCTTTAAACCACGGATTAATTAGTTAATGGGGGGAAAAACGCAAAGAAAAATATGCATACTTTTAGAAGTAGAATAAAGATAAAATAAGTTATTGTGGTCAATTAGAGGCAAGAAAACGACTTTCGAGAGCAAAAATCCATGAAGAATGTGAGTGTAAAAGAAAGAAGAAGAAAGTTCATACGAATGAGAAACTTTTTATGGACAGATGCAGTGCCAAATTGTGGTAATATGCATGTTGTATGTGGGGGTGACGTATGCACGTACAGAAGAAGATCAACAGGCATCGAGTGGTTCGAGTACCAATGGAATTACTGAGATTTTTACTGGACTCTCGGAACAATGTTTTTATCGGTTACCGTTCGATTGCCCTAATGTAACAGTTACTAATTGTCCATGCAAGAAAATTAATTTATCACACAACTATGAAAATGATGCTGTACTTTGCTGTAATTTAAATAGTCAAAATTTTGATTATGGTCTCAATTGTGTAGGTGAGCATGATTATTTATTCTTTGATAAGATACAATATGTTTTATTGTTATATGAATATATATGAATATAAGTTCTAACAAAATGATCGATTTAGTTTATTAAGAATTTATTGTCACTAGGATTTCCATCAAATATATCTTATGTTCATATTCGCAATGCCACCTTGGATATAATTAACGCAAATGAAAGACGATGGAGAAGATTAAAATCGCTTGCTATAACCGATGGAAGAATTAATCGTATAAAAGGCCAATTTCTTATAATGACACCTACATTATGTTTGAATCTTTCAAATAATGGTCTTGTCGAAGTAGACAATAATTCATTAATTAGACTAGCACAGCTTACCACTTTGGATCTATCGTACAATAATTTAACGCATCTACCTGCACTAAATACAATGAACGGTAGAGAATTTTGGCTTGATATTTCTGGTAAATTTAAATTATATATTTTTCTGTGGCTATTTAAAAAATCATTTGTGAAATATTATTATATTAATGAATATGTGATAGTTAATAAGTAGCGTATTATTTTGTTATCTGTAGGAACCAATACCCTGTGGTGTCATGACATTTATCAATATATCAATAAAACTGGTGAAAAGCAAATTAATTTTAATAGGGAAAATGAAACAGTGTGTTCTGCAAGTAAAACATGGCATTGGTTTAATACTACGGAACAAGTACCTCTACAACAAGTACGCTATTTAAGTTTGGTACGTATTTATACGATCAGAAATCTTTGAATTAATTAACTAGATATTGACATAGTATTTTTAATATAAATCATAGAAATTATTTTATATTTAGTTACAAACAGAGTGTCCAAAGGGTGACACTTGGCAATGTCAATGCAATTTTAGAAGATTAGATATAGTTGAAGGAAAACCACCTACATTAGCAGTAAATGTAGATTGCAGTGGTATACAATTGACAGAATTACCAGAAAAATTACCACGCAATACTATAGCACTAAATGTTTCTTATAACAATGTACGTAGATTTAATATGATTTATGAATGTATATTGATTTTTATTCTATGAAATTGATTTTGATTCTATGAAATTTATATTCTTCCAAAGATTACAGTGTTAGATGATTTGAGTACCAATCCTTGTTATGAAGACATACGTGAGTTTTATGCTGACTATAACAACATATCATCGATAAATAAATTAGAGGGCTCCAAGTTTTTAGATAATTATGCTCTTCTCAGTTTAAGATATAATAAAATCAAATCGGTAATAATTTATTAATGATATTATTAATGCATGAATATTGTATTATGTACAGTTATGAAGTATTTTATTTTTCCAGCTTCCAACATATATCTTAAGTCCTAATGCTCATGATAAGAGCTTCGTCAGTACTCGATTAGTTAAGCTTGGTGGAAATGAATTACATTGTGATTGCAATACTGCCAAGTATTTGAAGGTAAGGAAACATTGTTAAAAATAACTATTGCATTGACATTATTGATAATAACTATAAATTACTATTATTTTATTGTAGGTATGGTTGCAAACTCGTATATTAGACTCAGATGAGGTGTTGTGTGAAAATGTAAAAGAAAAGGTGGTTGATTTAGAACCATCAAAAATGTGTGTTTATCCTGGAGATTGGACTGACTATATTTATTATATAATTGCTACTGAAGTGATATTATTGATAAGTCTGATAGCTAAAGTCTCTTATGATTATTGGGTATTTAAAACTGCTGGTTATCTACCGTGGCCAGCTAATAAAATGCCAAAGTTGCCATGTGATTGGTTATGTGAAACATAACAAAATTCCATATTACTAGTCATAAAGAATTCGAAACCATGTAATAAGCACATGTTATTTTTGTATATTTCAACATTGAAGGATTACATATTTTTTATCATTTCCATACTACTGAATGATGATAAAAATACTGTTTATGCAATTTTATTAGTATCAAATGGATAGTTCTTGTTTTTCCCATGACATGTGTTATATGATTTATAACCATTAATCAAACGTAATTTCTAAACGACGAGCTAATATAGCTTTGTGATGTGTTCTAAATTGAGATCTGTACAATTAATATGTCTGATTGTTATATACATACATACATTTATATAAAATAAAATTATTTTTTATCTATGTATTGATGACACAGTTCCTTTCTTTATATTTCAAGAATAAGCATATATTGAAATAAGAGGTAAGGAATTTTAATAATTTTTTCTTATGATTTATTGATCTATGTATAAAACTGAAGTTATTTATTTAAAAAATTTATTGTTTACTTGTAGAAGTATTTTTGTTTTTTACAGCATTTTTGTTATGCAACTTTTTTTTACTCCCGACTTTTGTGTGAACTATTCTTTGTTTTTGTTTTACTATGTATATTGTAATTATTTGTGATGTCTTGCTTTTCATCAAGTGTAGTTGATTTTTCTTTCTGTATTTTTATCTTTCGGAATTGTTTGCTGTAAAAATAAGAAGTTATAATATAAATAATGCACTTAAAAATAAATATTTATCACATTTAAGTAAGTACTCGCGTTGTAAAAATTAAAAAGGTATGCACTTTTTACTACCTTTTTAAAGAGTCATGTGGTTTATATTTCGGTATTGTCAATATAGTGTCTCGTACAGGAGCCGTTCGTTCAAGTTCTCGTCTTTTCTTTTTACTGTGTTTCTTCATAGCAAGCATGTATTCTGGAACGTCACAACCTGACGCACGCATGATTGTAGCAATACTAATTAAGAAAAAGGGTATGATATGGATTAATACGAGTCATATATTAAATGTATAAATAATTTAACTAACCTTCTTAAATTCGTTGTATCTTGTTCTGTGAAAAATGTAATTGCTTTCCCTTTATGACCAGCTCGACCAGTTCTACCTATATAAAATAAGATAAAGTTCATTTACTTACAGCAGATTTTATTACGCTTTATTTATAACTAATTTTTACAATTGTAATACATACCTATTCTATGTATATATGAAATTGCAGATGGCGGAAAATCATAATTAATAACAAGATTTACACCTTTGAAATCAATACCTCTACCCATAAGTTCTGTACATATCAACACCCATATTTTTCCTTCTCTGAAGCAACGTACAACGTTATCTCGCTAAAATAAACGTACTTTTTATGAGACATTTGCAACAATCATTTTTTGATTGTATTGCACATAAATGCATGATTTTTTTGTATTACCTGTGCCTGAGTTCGATCAGCATGAATAACATCAACATTTATACCATCATAAATAAGTTCACTAAATAGTTCTTGAGCTCTTTCTTTGCTTTGTACAAATATTAACACTGGTGGTGACATGCCCTTTTAATTTGTAAAAAAAAAAGATTTAAATGAAGGAATTACCCAGAGTTTACAAATAAGTAATGAAATACTATACGTTTACAAACAATATTTATCATACCTTTTGTATAATATTTCTAATTGCCACAAGTTTTCCTCTTTCACTACCAACAAATAATAATTCCTGTTCCACAAGATCTACAGCAGAGTTCCTATGTAACAAAAAATGTATTATTGTAATAAAAAAACTGGTAACAAAAAAAGTTATTCATTAAGGGAAAATCATGTACCTTTGACCCACAGTAACAGTAACAAGACCTTTCAAGTTTTTGCGACACCACTTTGTTACTGCAGGCGTAGTTGTTGCACTAAACAATGCACGACGTAAGTTAGGGTGTGTACATGCTGTAGAAATTTCTTCTAATTGATCTCTAAAACCTCGCATTCCATCTTCAAAAAGTTTATCAGCTTCGTCCACTATCAGCCATTCTACACTGAAGTATTATATAAATTATATTAAATAATAGCACTTTAAATTTTATTTTTAAGAATTATTTTCTTCTTAAAAATAAAATTTGATTCTTAATAACTTACTTAGTTAAAGAAATAGCAGGTGGTTCTTGTTTCAATAAAAATACTAATCTTTTGGGCGTGGTAATTAATATATCTGCAATAAAAAATAAATGTGGAATTATTTTTAATTAATGATTATATTAAGTTAAAAAAAAGTGTAATATATACCAAACTTTTGTGAACTTTTAGGACCATATTTGGACAGTGCTTGATTTACTTTACTTATAATATGTATTCTAAAGCCATATGATTCGCTAAGCCGTAAACATTCCCTATATGTTTGTTTAGCTAGTTCTCTAGTAGGACTTAGAACAATAGCTCGAAACCCGTCTCTTTGTGGTCCTTTTAAATGATGAATGATCGGTAACAGAAAGGCTGCTGTTTTTCCTGATCCTGTTGGCGCACTAGCCAACAACTGTCTGTTCTAATTAAGTAATAAGAAAAACTTGCTAGTTACTCGCTACTATATGCTTATTAAAAATAATTTCTTGAACTATTTAACATGAGCAGTATTAAAAAATTGTGAGTTATTAATATACCTGTAATAAAATAGGTATTGCCTGCATTTGTATAGGCGTTGGATGTTCATAACCACATTGTTTCATATTTTCTAACAATTTGTTAGAAACTTGATATTCTGTTAATAATTCATCAAATTTAGCTATTGGTTTTGGTACATGACTACCTGTGACCGATATATGATGGTAATTTCTAACTTGATTTATCTAGAAGCATAAGTTATAATCATATATATATCTTAACTCTTATGCATATTATTTTAAGTTTCAAACCTGTTCACGTTCCAACTTCAATTTTTTATCTTCTGTAATAGAACTTTTAGGTATTTTGGTTTTTACTTTACTTCCATCTGAAGGTATTGATATTCCTTCAATCAATGTTAAAGTATCAATTTTTTCTTCTTCATCTTCTTTGTATTTTCTTTTAAGTGTTTTTTTGACACAAGTATCACTCAATACATTTGTTTCTACCTCAGTAATTTTGGGTTCATTAACGGTTTGTTTATTGATCAACTGTAAAAGACATATTTCATGAGATTTATACAAAACATGTTTTTTTACATATTCATAATTGAAACCTAAAATAATATCAGAAATGTACCTTAAATCTTTCTGCATCTGACCGAAAGCGTTGCACATTGAATTTGGTTCCAACAGCTAGTTTTTTAAAAATATCATAAGCATCCATTATTAACAAGAATTAATATTTAAAAAATAGTTTTTCCACATGTGATAACACACAACCTCACTTTTCAAACCGAGAGGTCTCAGAAACGTTGAATATAAAAAAATGAGAATACTGCCCTCTACATTGTTCAATCAATGGCATCGATAACAAAGGTGAGCGAAGCCACCAATTCCTATTGTATCGACATGGTTTATATCTGGCTATTAGTCGGTAAGGTAAGACGCAATGTGAAATAACGATAACATATCGTATACACGAGTAGAATGGCGGTAGTTTTTAAATCACATCGATGGAGAGGAAACAAAAAAAACCTTTTGCGAGGGAAGGAATGGAATGTGCGAAACGATATAACGATGACGGTTCGGTAATACGCATTACGTCATCTAGAATCACTCGTGTCGACGCAACATCATGTTCGAGTGTACTAGCCTTACTTACTTTTAATTTAACGGATATGTTGTGATTGGATAAAAGTTGTATGTACATATATATAGAAAGAGGAGGGAAAACATCGAGCGATTTTTACATCGGCCATAGGCGTGGCTTTGTGGAACGAAATAGTTGATTATCATTGCGCGTGTCATAACACGAGATAGACAGAGAGAAAGAGGGAGAGAGAGATAGAAAGGTATTTGAGATCGTGTAGAGACAGGATCGCGCGCATACGTTGCGCGCAGCGCACCTGCATCGGTCCAATCCAGTACGGAGAAAAATTTTAAGCCTGTCATCAATCACTCTCATCGTGGGCCAGATAGGCGACGAAGGTACATTCCATTCGCTTGGCAGCTATCAGAGAGTAAGACGTTCGACGACCCTTTATTACTTTTCTTTTTTCTTTCTCTCTCTTTCTCTCTTTCTCTCTCTTTGCGAACGGTAGAAAAGGGACGATGCCCGCGAACAAGAGCAATCAGCTGTCGACGCCTCGCAAAGAGAAATCGACTAACGGACTAGCTGCAGGCAATTCGAAGAAGAAGAAACGCTCCTGCGTTAAGCATAAAAAACATTGCAAACAATATCTGGTGAGTGTGTGAAAGTAAACACGTTAATCTCTTGAACGATCGTATATACATAAACATATATATATATATATATATACACACACCGATGATCGGGGCGAAGCTTCGAAACGTTCAGTGTCCAGCACGAAATTTCTACGCATGGAGGATCGTGTTCTAAGGTTGGAAGTAGCATGGACTAGCATCGAAAGCGCATCGAGAAATGTAGTGACACTTTTCTCTACGAATCGACGCTTCCGACATTCGGCCCGACTGTTGACCCTTTTCCTGCCTACTTCCTCTCTCTCTCTCTC
>JAIFRP010000031.1:6242314-6269627 GCA_032403825.1 Odynerus spinipes | reverse complement strand
CTCTCTCTCTCTCTCTCTTTCTCTTGTTTTCTCATTCTTCTGCACCTGCTACCTTATTTCTTTCTCTGTCTACCGTTTATTCCCTTTTCTCTCTCTCTCTCACTCTCTCTTACTCTCTTTCTCCTTACTCATATGTGCATACATTACTACATCGTCGTACGATACGGTATAAACCTTTAGCGATCGACGCCGCAAGCTGAGCGCTAGACGAGAGCGCGTATGGCGCATGCCCGAAGCACTGATTCTGATTTTCTTGCCGAATAACAGGATGCAGTCGTGTATGTGCCTGATTTATGCGTAGTACTTGATATGCATATGTAACTTAATTTACGAACCACTAGCCGATATACCTCCGAAGTGGAAGAAGGATTAACAGATTTATAGATCTCTCGTTTACGTTAAACGCATACGAGATAGTGATTTTATCGTGGAGACCATTTAGTGTCACTGACCGTACCAATTAATGGCTTTGAACCCGCTTAGGATGCGCGTCTCACGATAAGGTGCCTTTCGACAATTTTATTTACCGTATATATGGATCTGCATGCGTTATTATCTCTCCAGAATGACAATATTATTCGAATAAACGAAAAAGAAAAGAAAGATAGGGGTGTATAGCGCGCGAGTTTAATAACGCTTATATTAGCTGCGCTTGCAAACTTTGGACTAATATGATAATCGAGTAAATTCTTGTAAATTGATAATTAAACGACGCGTCGATCGAAGCGTGTAATTTCATATTAGCGATGATAGCCCCAATTCTTTTCACCCGCCAGTCCTCTTTTTCGCGTAAAACTTCATTTCTCGAGTGTAAGTCATTTTACGCTTGTAATAATTATCGAAAAATATTCTGTACGACATGACAACATAAACGACATTTGATAAACAGACTATTGCAATGATTTATTTTCTAACAGGACCTAGACAACCCGTTCCTTCAAGTCTTCGTAGTAGTGCCCTTCGTAGTATTTTGATTTTTAGGTTAGCACGATTGAAATGTGTATCTCTTAGAGACAAGAAGCATTTTGATGTTACGTTCTATACGTATATTAGATTTTTGCACTTGTCTCTCATGCACTTACATGCGTTAGCGATACCTGTGCGATCTCACAATAGTGTCATTTTAGTTACTAATCATTTAAATATAAGCAGTCGTATATTGATTTTGGAAAAAGGATGGAAAAGTAAAGATTTCCGCTGATTCAATGGACAAAAGGACGTCGTCGATTTTTCTTTCTCTATCTCTCATGTAGGTAGGTGTTTATACGAATGTGTATGTGTGCGTGCGTGTACACGCGGCCGCGCATGTGTGTAGAATAACGATAGATGATTCCGCTTCTACAGCATCTACTTGAACCACTTCGCTATTATGTCTTGTAGGCAGAGAAATTGAAGTAGACGTGCTGGTCCCGTTACGTAAGAAGGTTCATAAAAGCTTCTTTTATTTTAACCTTTAGACGAGTTCGTTTGCCACTGTGATTGGACAACTACTTGTATTGATTGTAAAAATAGGCAGAAAAAAGTAGAAAATTAAAGATCCTCCGCAAATTACCGCGCAAATGAAGTAGGACACAAAAACTAAGAAATCGATTTTGATGACTATTACTTTTTGAAACGCGGCCAGGAATAGAAATACCGTGCATTATTACGATGTATGAATTAGATTAAGTGTGAGATTGAAGCACGAATTTACGTAACGCATTAGCTCTTGTAACAGAATCATTTTTTCTTTTTAAGGTCGCTATAATCGTGATGTTTTAGGTACATCGACGTGTGTATATTGAAAACGAATAAAGAATGTCTTTCGATTTGCAGAAGTAAAAAGGAAAGGAAACGGAATCGCTTTCGTTTGAATGCAGTATAAAAAGATTGCAGTATGAAAGAAACAGAACGATCTAGCAGTCTAGGTCGTAACCTATGAGAGGTTATAATCCTTATTGATTTATTCGTAGTAGACGCTTTGTACAAGAAGTTTTACTCTTCGAATTTATTATAGAGTTTTAATCTCGCTTTATCCTCGAGTAGCCTAGCCGAGAAATCGATGAATACGGTAGCCATTCATAGAAATCGTTGTCATTCGGAAAGTTGGAATAATTCGTTGCTGGCCGAGATCGATTCACATTATTCTATTTTAAGATCGCATGTCGCAAAGCATGTTTGTTTAAATCCAGGCCCTGGGGAAACGACTCGAATCGTTGAGGTAAGTGACAACATCGTGTGGATCGTTCGCACATTGATATAAGGATGCCAAGCTTCACTCGTGCCTGTAACATGTGTTCGCTTTTCGACGACGAAAAAGATAAGATATCGAGACGATCGTTTTATTGGCAAACGCGATGGAACGAATGCGGCTAAGCTTTTTAACAAAAAAAGATGTACATACACTAGACTAATAAAAAATATTTGGTGAGAAGCGAACAAAAGCTTCTTTCGCGATATATGTAAGTATTGTGAAGTACTATGACATTTTTTATGAGCGAAGAAACATTTTAATGGACACGCACGTCATCGGTAGGAAATTTTGAGAGACGAATTGGGTCACAGCAACACACCTACTACAGCCGACACGTACCCTTCCAAGTAGCTAGCGGCCATCGAATATCACTTGATGGCCTACGACCCCACGTCAGCTAAGGAAAGCATCGCGTTACGTTGCCGATCGTACTTACATTGTTTCCGAAAGTATTCTCGATCCAGGTGTGTACATGCAAGGACGTACAAAGAGTATACACATACATACATACGTAGATATGTACAAAGAGACGACGGACAAAGTCGCGACGGTGCTTCGTTTAGCGAGTATCGCCTTTTCAAATGGCGAGGGCGTAAAGCCACATTGTTTCTCACGGATTGATTCAAGCGCTGAAGGAGCTTTCTATCGAGCTATTCTACTTCCTCGTTTGTTCCGCCGGTCAGACGCCAAGTGGATTAGCGAATAAGGCCCTCGTAAATTATATCTCGCACGCGTTCCGAAAAGTATCTATTTTTTTTTTTCGAAATGTCCAAGAATTTTCTCGGTAATCGTGCACGTAAAGAAAATGAAGAAGGAACATGTCGGTTCCCACAGGCGAATAGCGTAAGAAAAGAGTACTGCAAATAAACGGCACGAGTGCGGGCGCACTCGTGGAAGATAGTCAACGTTATAACCCCGCCTAGACATCGTGGCGCCTGGTACGTGACACGACGTGGGGGATGCAGGAAAGACGGAAAAAGGAGAAGAACAAAAATTATCCTTCCTAGTAGGGGTAGGAAGTGAAAGAGGAGGAAGAGAGGAAGAAGGAAGAAGGAAGAGAGAAAGACGAAAGTGATCAAAGGAGAGGACGCTTGCTCATTTATAGGGACAGATATCAAAATCGTCGATTCGTCTTCATTGCGGATATCAACCCCAAACCTTATCCATGGATACCACGGAGGGCATATAAGAAAGAGAAGGAAAGAAACAATACGCAGCGTCGATGCGGATGCAATTGAAGACATGCCGGTGTCCAGGGAACTAAATAAAATTGAAAAAAACAAGAGAGAAACTACCCGGAAGCCGATGATGGAGGGAAGACGCAAAAGGACACGACAGGTTGCGTAGGGTTGCGTAGGATGGGTGAATTGACCACGCGTAACGATGAAACTAAGAAATGGTAATATTGACAACGGATAAGCCGGAGGCATGAAGCCAGAAATTCTAAGTAAGCGAAATAGACACAACGGACACTGGCGAGAAGAACAGAGAGAGAGAGAGAGAGAGAGAGAGAGAGAGAGAGAGAGAGAGAGAAACACGAAGGAGCGAGCGAATAAATGTGTGATTTAAAAAGAGAGCGTGCGCATGAGTGTGGGTAAGAGGAAGGGGCTCGAGGGGAGGATAGTACTTAAAAGCGAGGTAGGAGTGGTACGAGAGCGAGAGGGAGAGAAAGAGAGGGAGGGGGTCAGGAAGAGAGGGAGAGATAGAGAAGCAGAGAAATACATATATATATACGAGCAGTAGGGAGTAACCACGGGGGAGTAACGTTGCGGACTATCGACCCGGTACGGTTTAGCGCCTGCGCCTCCGTCACAACCCTCCTGTCACGACTAGACGGCGGTAGTGGTGGCGATGGTGGTGGAAATGGTGGTGGTGGTGGTGGTGGTGGTAGTGGTGGTGGTGGTGGTGGCCGTCTTCCCGGCGACGCGGCGCCCTACGCAACGTCGGTGCGATCGGTGGTGCGACGTTGGACCAGTGCCTCTCACGATTCCGTTCTTGCTCCGTTCGTCTCTCGTCTCGTCTTGCCTCCCGTCTCCGTCGTCTAGCCTCGACACATCCTCGTCGCCGTTCTCTTCGTACGTGTTTCCCTCGAGTTTTTCAGTTTTATTCTTTTTTTCTTTTCAATTCTTCCGTTTTCCCCTTTTTCCGCTTTTTCTGTCTGTCTGTCTCTCTCCCTCTTGCTACTTTTCTCTCTCTCTCTCTCTCTCTCTTTTGTCTTCCGCGTAAAGCTCTTTAACGTTAACGTTGTACTCGTTTGTGTAGCGAATTTAAAATGCATTCGCTCTTCTTAGTGATTAAGGATACCAAAGGGAATGAAAAGCGTAAAGAAATAGCGGAAAATCCAAGTCTACCCTCGGAAGTGTATTCGGCAAATCGATGATCGATGATATTGGCTATGTAATTTATGTGCCGATCGTAATCGCGGAGGAAGAGGGTGGCGGAAGAGTGCTGCAAGAGGGAGGAAATGAGAGAGAGAGAGAGAGAGAGGGAGAGGGAGAGGGCGAGAAAGAGGGTGGGAGAAAAAGAGGAAACCCTCGTGCTTAACGGAAAGACAGCGGAAAGCCATCCTTGGTGATGATCAAGTGACAGCCCTTAAAAATAATCGATTCGATATTCTTTATTGGTTTTACACTGTGAGCCGTCGTAACTTTCACCGAATTCGTTGATGATACCCGTTCCAAAATTGAATTTAAAATATTCATGGAAACGAGCACCTGTGCCAAGGATTATCCGGCTAGTCCGTTTCTTAACAGCAATCTTCTCGGCCGAAGGTTACGTCGGTTCGGAAGTTACTCGAGCATCGAGAATACTAACGACTAGCATAACATTAAGTTCGTTAACCGATCGAAAATTGATCTCGACGCATAAGTCTCTCCATTTTCTCGATTTCTCTGTCACGCGGACGCATGGATATCATCGACGACGAATGTGACGGACATGCTACGATCACGATGATCATGGTGGTGGTAATGACGACTATGACGACGATGAACACGATGATAATGATGGTGGTAACGACGATGACGATGGTACCATTCGTGGGGATCTGGGAATAGAGAAGAGAATCAGGAGGACGGGCAAGCGGGCACTCTTCTACGTCGACGGTACACCACCGAGTAACCGAGTTTGAGACGGAAGTGGGAGAAGGAAGAAGAAGGACAGAAAGGATAGCAGAAAGGGGCGAAGGAAGAAAAGAGCCACGGAATCTTTTCGTCTGTTATATCCGTTGAATTTTCACGGGAGGAAGGCAACCTGGCCTGGCTCGTGGGCAAAACCGTTTCACGTAACGGTCCCGTCGCTGTAACAGCGGCTGTGTGTCACCATCCTTCCACTGCCCCACACACCGCGGCCTCATGATCGGTTCATTTTGGAACCTCTGTCGTGCGTGTCCTTCGATGCCGATCGACAAGGTGAGAAGAAAAGAAATTGCCTAGCGAGTTTCTCGCTGCTCGATCGACGTTTCTAGGGCGGTGCTACTGCTGGTGGTGGTGGTGCTGGTGGTGGCAGCGGCACCACCACCAGCACCATCGTCGCCGACGACGATGGCGACAGCAACGGTGCGGCCAGGACCGTGGGGAGGGGGAGAGTATTGCGGTAGAAACGTCTTTTTCCTCCAACACCACCGATTTTTTCGCGGAAAGGGAAGGAGCTTTGGAGAATCGATCGGTACTTTCGCCTAATTGAAATGTGTGAAACTTTCGATCGTTTCACGCACGAGGGAGGCTCTTTAGCGTGTTGACCGGCTTCGGGAGGGGGGAGGGTTACCGGTGATCGGCGTTCGGAATTTATTTAGAGATAGAAATTTAAGAAAGAAAGTTCTGCTCGTTGACGTTTTGCGAGACTGTTGATATAAGTTATAGGAAGGATAAAGTCGAATTTGTTCCACAAGTATTATGAAGAATATTAGGTGTGCTTATCGATATAGGTACATACGTTAAAGTCGTTCGATAGTCAATGCGTTAGAAAAGGTTGCATGATTATGGGCCAAGCGAGAAGTTTACTCGGTTTTTGTTATCTACAGTGCATAAAGACTATAAAAATTGTATGCACCAAAAGCCATTCGATAGTCCTTATTTTTGCGTGCTACATATTTTGCGAGTTCAATGTATTAACTCGCAAGATATCATCGCTAGATGGACGTCGCGCATGCTCGACGGAAATGACTATGCCGTTCGTGCCCTAGACCGGCCCTTAGGTCGATTATAATTTTTAAACGATTTTTTTTTACGTGCTGGTCTCGTCCGCAGGAAAATTGATGGGGTAACGTCAAGTCGAATGTCGAGAAACGTCCATGCACCGTCCTCGACGCGCACATATGTCAAATAATGCAGGTGTTGCGTAATAAAAGCTTGCGCGTTAGAAAGCGTGCTCCTTTTTTCGTAGCCCGCGTCACGACTAACATCGACGTTTTTCGCGTATTATATTCCATGCATTAGCCTTTAATTATGACACGGAAAAGTCTTAAGAGGCTTAGAAAGTTGAAATTAGGCTATCGAGAGAAATTCTTAAGCACGAGCGAAGCTTCGTACGTAGCGAAAGTGAATTTCGATTTCTTGATCGTTTTCCTTACTGACAGTCATCCTAATTATATGTTACAGCAGCTCCATTCGGAATACAGGAGCACATATACATGGCACGAATACACAGGGCCGCAACAAGAGCACACGGTTGTTCGCCGGGCACCTCAACCACCACCGACGTCCAGTAAGTTCATTTCGGTATCTTAAAAAGATCGAACATAGGGAGAAACGTTAAGAGTTTATCAAGCTTTTGTCGTGATCGTATAAGAAATGAATCGCTGGCGACGTTTTGGATGAGCATACATCATCATCGATAGACGTGCATCCATGGCCTCACGTATACATACATTCGGACGAATGTTCTCTTCCTTTCTTTCTTTCTTTCTCTTTTTCTTTTATTTCTTTTTTCCCTATCGATGCGGAACGTTAGAAACGCTATTAGAGCGAAATATTACCTATATACATATATTCGTACGATCGCCAGCAACAAATCGTTCTTCTACCCTAACGTTCCGCTCGCGATGAGGCTTCCCCTTCTCTACGGCCTCTTTTCCAATAGTCCGCTCTAAATCGTGTTCTTTTTAAACAGCGAACGCGATTCCTCTCGTGTTCCATTATTTTCCGATGGACTCCGTAAGTGGAGCCCGTCCGTAGACGTTGGCAAACATTTTGCTCGGCTTAGCCCTGCTCAATTTTCTCTTGACGAGGTCGATAGAGAAGGGGAAGCTTCGTTAGGAGCGAAATTAAGGGGTAGCGAAACGATACGATGTTCGCTATCGCATCCTATCGAAAATATTACACGAGAAACGAATTCTACGATCTCTCTCGATTTCTCTGATATCGATGGCGATAAATGCATATAAAAAGAATTTCTTCTTGCGACGTTTGCGAAAGTCCACGGATTCGTGTTTATATTTTCGGGCCGAGATTAGCTTTATTGAATTCCTTTCTCCCCCTTCTTACTGTGCCCTTAAGGATGTTTCTTAGTGGTTTTATTTACATGTGTGCTACTCCTCGTGGTTGTTTCATTATCGCACACGCTCCACATTATGTCTGATCTTGATTCACTATCACACTACGGCTAAAATATTTTCTCAGCGATCTGTATACCATGTGCACTTAAAAGCCTAACGAATAGTATTATACGTCGAGGTTGTCCATTGGTGTACTTTAACGAAGGATTTGCCTTTTTTACATACCTTTTTTTACTATAAGAGACTCTTCTTGTTACCGTAATTTTTTACCGTTCACCAGTTCCTCACACAAATCCGAACAATAATACCGAACGATATATAATATAATGTAGCTCTCTCTTTCTCTCTCTATCTCTCTGCACGTTTCATTTTATCGTACCGTCATAGTTTAATGTTCTTGTATCGATGTTACGTCAGCTCGTTGCCTTTAGCCACGATACGTAGATGCGTTTACCAGCCCAGAAAAGGGTTAAATAAGAATCGCTCCTAAGTTTTCTACGTTACGACGTCAAAGGTACGCCGAACAGTTTATAAAAATATGGAAGAAAGGAATGTCACCAGATAAAGTAATTACAAATTCGTGCCCCGTTAATTACGAAGGAGGAAGGAACGAGATTCGCGTACGAACGAAAATTTCAGCACCGAGGAATTCGACCATTCGTCGCGTGACAACGAAGATTATATGACTGCGGTACTTCCGTTTCCGTGCCGGACTTTACCACCTTTGCTCTTTATTACTCCTCGCATCGATACGATTCTTCTTAGCATTCGAAATTTTCGCGCTCGAGTTCGACGAAATCGAATCGATAAAAGCAGACGTTGGCCGAGAGGCAAATAAAAAAAGAAACAAGATTTTTTAACCAAAAGTTGAAAAAAGTAGAGAACAGTCCCAACTGCGAATTTTCATTGCAGCCAAACAGGCGAACGCAAAACTGCAGTCGGCGAAGTCAACCGAGGACGAGAACAGCGAAGGTAAGATTAACGAAATCGACGAAATCTGCGAAGTCCGTGAATTATTTTCATTTATTTCGCTCGTTATCCCTACAACGGCAGGCCTCGCCCCTTCGCACTCCTTCACCCCAACCCCCGGCTCCAAGTCGCACACTCGATTATTTTGACGTTTTTCTTCCCATTTTACTTTCATTTACCAGCGAAGACGCGACGACAAAAAGATTTGGTTCGCTATAACCTTGTTGCTTAAACTTCCATAAAGCAGATTACTACCTACTTATGTATATATGTATATACATATCTTATGTTCCTCCAAGGAAAGTAAGTGCATCTTCAATGTCATTGAACGATGCTTTCAACATAATCGAACGACACGAATCCGCCCGTCTCACGTCAGCTTTGTCTTCACCTTCGATACAAATTTTGGGTTCGCTTTCTATCGACCTTTACTTAGGACGGTATACAAACATAGGCTTTATATAGGGAATACGAAGTAACGCACAGGCTTTCGCTGTACATTTCGACCGTCGGATACATCGTGAAGATCGAACATCGTAAAAGAATCCTTGTTTTCTTTATTTCGACGGTAATGCAAAAAGTCGTCCACTAACACGTTTTTAACGACACGCAAGAAGATATTTTCCACGATCATCACTTTGCTTGCGACATACTCGTCTTGCTTCTTCTTCTTCTTCTCCCCCCGATCCTCCCTCAAGCTTTTTATCTCTCACTGCATGAATCGTCCTAGATATATACATAGATATGAACATTTCTACGATACTTCCTGCGACGCGACTTCCTTCTTTTCGCGTCACCATTTTCGTTCCCTCTCGCTCGCTTGATATTTTCTCGATGGAGCTTATGCGCCTGGGATACGCATGATTAATATACTCGTTTGTGCACGACCGCAATAGGGTGGCGCATTAGAATAGGTGCAGGTGCATAGAGAAGAAAAAAAAAGAAGAGAGAATAGCACGCGTTTTCAATGCTCTAGGCCCCATTGAACCATCCCTTGATAAGCGTCGATCGTTAAGCGTGCAATTTAGCGAACAATTTGCGCTCTCTCGCTGTCGTGCACCAGAGATTGGAATCTGAAAGTTGGCCTAGTTTGAAGTTGAATCGAAGTTGAAACGAACGAAGAAACGTCGTGATGTCCTCTGACGAATGGCTTGTGTTTTCTAGGGCCCACCTTAGAACCGCCACTGCCGAGAAGAAAGAAATGTCCCGAATTGGCGTACAAGACGCACGAATTTCTTCCAACGGCGGACGGTGGTGGTCTGGACGTGATAGACTCGAATCTCGTAGCTGATAAAGTTCAAGTAAGTTTCACGCCACAAAAAAAAAGATATGCACGATCGTCTTTGTAAAATTATTCATTTGAAAACCATTTTCTTTTTTTACAGGAAGTAACAACCACGGTACCAGCTAGTCAACTGAGCAAGGCGATATCTCGTATCAGTACCGAATACCGTTTACAATTCGCATGGCCTAGACGACCCCAATTAACGAATGGCGACGCGGGAGCACCGGTTATCTCGACAGGAGCATCCGTAGGTACTGGTGGACCTCCGCGAAAATCTCTCAGCATGGGAGCGCTCAAACAGGGTATCGTACCTTCCGGTCCCGCACCAGTTCATAAAAAGCGACCCGGAGATGTGGATCATAAACGGGACGGTACGTCGAATGTAAAATTCTATTATTGGAACAGCTTTGAATTCCGTCACGATTTATAGGTGTCCAAGCGTCTGAATTAGAACCACTGGTGGGCGGGACAGGTACGGATACTATCGATGGAACGGTTCTAGAAGGAGACGAACGTGAAGAGGACTCGGGCGATTTAAAGATAGCGTTCAGGTCAGAGACTCCCTGGGACTTCTAAATGACCTTTTAAACTTGATTTAACCGCAATCGGAGAATTAAAAGCACCTACGACGGTTCTGATCAGTGTGAAGTCGCGATGTGAATTACTTACCCGATCGATACTAATCGGGTAAGATGCGTGTCCTTCATTCGCTACTGATTATTTACAGGGGTAGAAAGTCAGGGGGTAAAACCGTAAGGATATCGGGAAGTGACGATAAAGCAGCGAGCAATTCGCAAGAGAAACCATTTCCTACGGCGGAGGTGATCGAACTAAGACGACTCGCTGATGAGTACAAGGTAATTCGCGTAATTCGACTCAAGGGAAGATATTAATTCTCTATTTGTCTCTCTCTCTCTCTCTTTCTTTCTCTCTCTCTCTCTTTCTCTCTTTCTCTCTCACTCACTCACTCTCTTTCTCTTTCTGTCTTCCTCTTTCTATCAATTTCCCAAGCTTGTCTTGTCTCTTGATATTTTCCAATTCGGTATAATACCCAGTGTGATAGTCTTCCGTCTGTACAGTCGCGTTAGTTTCTACGTGGGTGTTCGTCCGCACGATTGTCTTTCGTAAAGCGTCATCCAAACGAGTCCACGTAAACTCCCCCTAGCGATGAACGAGCTCGAAGTCTCCAGTGACCTCGATTCGTTTTAATATACTTATTTTTTTAACAAGCAGACGCGTGCATGCCACCAGTCGAGTCTCCTCTTCGCATAAGTTTTTCGTTCATCCTACCGGTCTCTCCTCCTTATGCATCGATCGCAAATACCTTCCCGAGCATGTTCTATCTTTAGTGTCCTCGCAGGGTCCGCGATAGATTAGAATCGTTAGACTCAATGCTAGAGGACGCAGCTGATTGGTTTTGGTTTGCGTTAGCATCGTGACTGGGGTTGCGGTCTGACAGCAGAGGATGAAGCTTCCCTGTGGAAACGAGTCTCCAGTAACCACGCTCTCAACGCTCTGTCTCTTGCCAGGCCAGTAAACTATTCTCTCCATCGTTACTCGAAGCTGCGTTACCGCTACAACGACTCGCGTCGTTCGCTTCACGCAACGCGACCGTCGATGCCTCTTTACGTTTGTTTCACTATCGTAGGAGAATCTCGGATCGTCTTGTCCCAGAAAAATTGTCACGAATGTGCGCTGACACTGTATAAAGGCTTATGTATCACTATCTGCAACGTTATCGTTCCTGTTAGAGGAATAACATTCTCCAAGAATTTCCTCCAACGTTTTCAAAGATCGACGTCGTTCTTTTATCAAAATATTGCTTTCAGAGGAAGATCTTTCTCTCTCCCGATGTCTCGCTAAAAGCTAGGACATCGTAGGAATCGATTGATCCTTGTATTCTTGCGACGATACTCGATACCATTATTGTGCAAACGACGATCGCGAACTTGATGCAGGATACAAACAAATACGATGTCGTTATAGTTCGCACCTTCGCACGAGTTCAGTCGTAGTTGTTTTTCAATTCTTCCACGTTGCGTTTTCGAGCGTTTCGCAATTATTGCCGATGGTCTGCTACGAGAAGATAGATAATAATTGATAATAAATTTAGATCAGTGACAAAGGAAGAAAAGAACAAGGAGAACACGAGAAAAGTAACCCCGGTTATCGCTACGATGACGATGCCGCCTGCAGGTAGACCATCCTCGGTGCAAGCAAGACCGATTCATGGTACACAACAAGATGATTCCAAACTGGTATGTATTTCATAATTGGACGAGTCTGATAATTGTAAAACAGGTGTTATTCCTCTGCTTTTTAAAAATATTTTTAAAAGACAGGTTCTATTCGTTTAAATAAACGTTTTAATCCTCTTTATAGGATAACGAAAGAACCGTAGCTCGCGCGAGAAAGGATTTCCTGATCCGTCATCATCTGGATCGTACCACCGGCGTAGGTAAGTAGAGACGCAAACCGCCGATATAACGTAAAGAAAAAAAGGAAAAGCAGGATGTACGATCTCGTCACGCGCAGGTGATGGCGCACTACTTCCCTCTCCAACGAGAGAGAAGTTGGAGCCCGTAATACCGCGACGACGCGAGGAATCGAAAGAGCATCGAGAGGAGATCCAACCGAGAACGAAATCCAGTCCCAAGAACAGTCCTCGGACCGGACGTTCCCAGAGTCTTGGACCCACCGTTACCGAGCGTAGATCACCGAAACGGCAACCTCCGCGTGCACCATCCGTCACGAAGGATATTAAGGTATTTCGATGATGCAAATTTATCTACAGGGTGATCCTAAAATACCGAGTCGAACTATAGCAATTTACTCTACTAATCGTATCGATGAAAATAAAAAACACGGCACGAAATTTGTCATCGGTACTATTAGTAGAACACGCTGATAAAATCTGGCCCCGCGTATCTAGAGTACTTTGTATAAATCGAGTCTCTCTTGATTGACGTTCGTTTTTGAAGGAGAAGGAGAGAGAGAAGGAATTTAAGGATAAAGATAGAGAGCAGAAGGATAGAAGCGCCGAGATCGAGAGACCACGACCAAGTGAGTATCTAATAGAAACAATTAGAAACGCGTTATCAAATTTGATCTCTCTCTCTCTCGCGGGGAAAAGAGACGAGCTTCGCTTAGAATCGGTGAACGTTGAACGAGCTTTAAATTGAGAACAGGATTGAACATTCTAGTGACGGCGGAACCTCAACTGAACGGAGATGCAACGGGAGGCGATTCCAGCGTAGCTTCGACGCCTCCGTCGCAAACTCGAGCTATCCCACCTGGTGCTGGCGCCTGGGTCGATGACGAGCCAGTCGTGAAAAGTCCACCGGAACCAACGCGTGTGAAATCGCCGGAACAAATGATTATGCGCTCTCCTGAACCGGTTAACTGGACAGTGCCGCTCGATACCGGGAAGACGTTTACAGTTACGCAAAACGTGAGAGAGGGTAAGGAATTGGCAATATGTGCGAAAATTAATGCGAAGTAGGACAAATTATTGAAAAAGCTTTGTTTCGACGAAGAGCCCCTGACGCGTCCTCATAGCGAAGCAAAAACGTGGGCACCGTCCTGCGTACCATCGGCTCCGCAATCGGCACCACCGGAACTCGCCGCACAGCACAAGTCACAGCATCATTCTCAACACTCTGGTTACAAGTCACCGGAAAGCGAGAGCGTGTCTCTCGGTAGTTTTGGCGCGATCACCGATCAGAAAGAGGACATGGATTCGGAACGGGCGAGTCCTTGCTCGTTACCGACTAACGTGGACAACGCGTCCACTGGTGAGACGACGATTCCACCGAGCCAAGAAGACAAGGTAAGTAAAACCTTGATTTATTCTTCGTGTTCGTATAACACTTTCAATAATCTTTATGAATCTGGATTTCGATGTTCACAGAAGATGTCCGACTCTATAGGTGGAGGCCAGGATAAGGTAGAGCCAGCGATAAAATCGATAGGTAGTACCAATTTAAAATGTCTCGATGATCCTTCGTTCGAGTTGGAACGCAAGAAGATCGAATCGGGAGCTCCTACGACGACGACAGCGACGACAACGACGACGTCAACGTCGAACGTACCACATCAGCCGTACCGTATTCTCGAAGCGGAGTTACCTCAAAGTGGGGTGGGTGTAGGAGCGACTAGCGAAGGAACCGCAGGAGGAGGCGGTAGTGGTGGTGGCGGAGGTGGAGAAACCGGAACGGGTACAGCTACCAGCAGTACTACCAGTACCACCACGCCCGGTTATCACGTATTAGAAGCACCACCGGCGGTTCAGGTGATACCAGGCACGGCTCATCGTTCGACGGCGAGCGATGTATTAGAGAAAGCACGAAATCGCTTTGATAAATTCTGGGGAAAGGGTAGTCCCGCTGAGAATTAGAGTCCTACGGATAAACCAGTAGCTATGACCGCGACAATGAATTCGAAGAGGAGGGGAATGAACGTGTAGAACGAGAGGAGGAGGAGAGTTCACGAGAAGCGTTAAAGGAGAGGGAGAAGATGGGAGGAAGGAGTTTAAGCTTCGAACGGAGTTCCTCGCGGCAATTCCCGTCGTTTCCTTCGCTCCGCGTCCATGTTTAGAAGATGCGAGCGTGTATTTGATCGCGTCATCGAAAGCTATCGTAGGAAACGTTGCCGGTTACGCGAGCATTAGATAGTTTCAGGATTAATAGTGGCTCTGGAGGAACGCCTTCCTTTCATTGGGATAAATCGAGGAGCGAGGAAACGTATACGGTACCCAATCTAATTGCAAATACCTATCGAGTGGCGCAAAGAGATGATAGAAGGAAAGGATTTGAGGTGTCTCTTGAAAACGATGGGGAACGTAGACGTGCGAGAGCGGAAGCAACGGCAGGATCGCGCGTAGATTTATCGTATAGAGGCTTCGAGGATTCCTTTCGGAATTACGTTTTTCGAAACGTTAAAGTTCGCGTGTCTCGTATTCGTTAGTGCGTTGTATAACATAGCCACGTGTGGTGAGAAACACCGAACAACATCAATATCGAGATCCACATAGACGGTGAGTGTCTGAAGGATAGGTCTGAAGGATAGCTCCGGTATCGATGTCGTCGTTGAAGCTCCGGAAGATGCGTGCGGATTTATAGAAAATTATCCGAAGTACATTCGTCGATGATGCCGCATATAAATCAATGTCACGTTCGCGATACACGCGTATGTGTGTATGTATAAACACGCATCGGATATCCAGAAGTACCCATATACGTTACGTGCGCAACTTCCTTTTCATTTCGATCGATTTTACATAACCATCGGAAGGGTAGGGTCCGCGCGCGAATTGGAAATTTCCATTAGATTCGAGTAATCGCGAGAGATCATCCATCGTAGCCGACAGACTCGTGAGATACCTTTTTTCGGTCGGAGAATTTGAGTTGTGAGAAGAAAAGAAAAAAAGAAGAAGGAAGACAAGAAAAACGCGACGCGAGGCTTGCCACTCTTTGTATAAGCAAAAAAGGTACATAGCCTTCAGCTACTTCATGCGTTTTATATTACAAAATCTATACGAAGGTATGTAGTACATGTGTATGCGTATGCACCGGTGCATACGTCTAGAGGTGTGTTGTGTATGTATGTAAAACATACATACGCTCGATATACATAAACACACGTATAGGGATGCATGCGCGCGGGCGCGCGCGCACACACACACGAAGACATTAACTATACGACAACCGCATAGAACAGACATCTACACACACACGCACGCGCGTTACGGAAGAGGACGACGAATAGTTAACATTCGGAGAAATGTCCCGGGCAACTTCGGCAAATGGAACTACCTCCTTTAGAGAGCGCGTCGATCTTTTTTAACTATATTCATGAAGAAATTTTTCACGAGCTTACTCGTTACTCCGATAATTAACTCTGCTTCGTAGGAGAGATGATAATGATAACGAAGAAGATGTTGAAGAAAAAAAAAAGGAAAAAGCGAACAAAATTTATGGTAACTAACGATAAGATAAATAATTCCCGTACGCTAAGGAAGATTATTTACCGAATATTTAGTATCGAGATGATAAAAGCAACCGACCTTAATCCGCAAACATATAACGGTGTTAATATATAATCTTGTACGGATGCTGAGAAATTTAAACACAACAGTTCGTCCATGTATGGTTCGTTACGTCGCAAAGCAGACGCTTTATTTCGCGAAACGAGAATAATCCTTTGCTGCTAATCCGATTTTGTTAGCTTGAATTTTTATCGAAAAAAGAAAAAGCACTCGAAGGGCGTCGTTCTTCGATCGTCTCTGACGTGATTATTTCCCTATGGTTTCTCTTTTTCGATACGAAATATTTTTGCTAAGAAACGTTCCGATTGAAAAATTAGAATGGCGAGAAAGGTATCGCTTCGGGACGCTTTTATTAAAAACGCCAGCGAACTGGAAATTGGTTATTATTGGTGCTAATCGAATCGAAGGATCATCGAAAGTATCGAAAGTGAAGAAGGGTGATGAATAGCATACGATTCTCTCTCTCTCTCACACTCTCTCTCTTTCTCTCTCATTGTGCGATAGCATTCGCTTATAATATGTATATGTTGCAAGCGCGAGAAATTCTAGGCCCGTAAGAAGAACGTTCGGCGATATTATAATAACAATAAGAAGAAGAAACTTCGTTCTTCAAAAATCCGTTTAAACGAATTTTTCATTGACCGTGTGCTTGACGCTGCCACGAGCGTTGCCATTGGTTGCGTATTTTTTATTGGACAAAGGTTTTCCTCGAAGACGACGAAGAGGCTGACGCGTTAATTTTACCTGACGTTAAGCGATGAGAATGGAACGGCCATCGTTCCGAGATCGAGCGGATAAAAAAATGCTCCGCAATTTAATCGAAAAGAACGAGAAGAAAAAAACCCGTTGACCCTTTTCTCTGTCTCCCTTCTTCCTCCCTATCCCTCTTTCTCTCTCTCTCTCTCTCTCTCACGCGCGCTTTCTCCCTATCCTCACGCCCGCTATATTCTCAACCCCTTCTGTCCCTCCCTCTTCCCGCTTTCGAAATATGCACGCGCGTTTACACGATACGTCGGTAATACCACACTCCATCCAGATTCACGTCCAAAGACAACCAATCGTACTGAAACAGCATAGCGATAGTGATAATGATAATAATAATGATTAACGATAATGATAATGATAATGATAACGATACTGATTACGATAATGATAATGGTACTACAAATAGAAAACTACTAACGACAAAAAAAAAGATGCGTTATAACGTAGAGGACGAAAAGAATAATCGAAGGAATGAACCATTAAGAAAATCGAAGGAAGTAAAGAGGATGAAAGAAAGAAAAAGACGAAGAACGGCTTTATGGTGTTGGTACGCAAAAGAAATGATCGAATAATGTCGATATTTAGGACGCAGAAACTGGAAGACAGTGTTTAGGACTGGCGATCGTTGACGATGTCGATCTTGTTCGGTATGGTGATTTAATCGCAAATGCAACGATGCGATAGCCACGTTCGCGTTATCCTCCATTAAGCATACACACATATATATATATATATATATATATGTGTGTGTGTGTGTGTACACGTATATTTTGAGGTAGATCGACTTTCCGATTATACAATACCGATCTTCGTGAGATCGATTAGACCGTATTTATTCTAACGATATACAATGCGAGCTACACGTGGTTTGAAAGAGTACGAAGGAAGGATCTTTTTTTACGAATCGACATCGTCGTCGACCGATGCGACGATATAATATACATTACATACGTATAACATCATCCCCCCGATAAACTCAAAAAAGTTAGAATAAAAAGACGGAGAACTGGCAAACTCTCCCAGTTTCTTCTTTTCTACACGGTTTTATGATTGCGCCTATCTTAAACCTACGCTTTCTCCGCAACCCACCCTCATCCTATATATCTTGTCTCGAGTTTCCACGATTCTCCGAGGGGAATAGAAAAATCACCATTATATTTATGCTCTCGTACCAAACTCACACGCATCCTTAAATAACCGATAAACTTCTGGATATATAAGCAGTGGCACGACGATTATTTATAATATGTAATAAGCGACAAATTATTCCAACCGATAATCTTAATAAGGATGAGCGACAAGGATTCATATTAATTATATTACGTACATACAATACGTAACTATTGCTAAATACAGAGAGAGATAAAAAAAAACACTAAATGGCACACTTTCGAGCGGTGTGGTAGTTCGATCGAGGAAGCCAACGTCTTCTCTACGAGGTTTGGTAGCTTTTCGCTCATCGGTTCTTACGATCGTAGCATGATATAAACGTTTAAAGCTAAATAACGTAACGAGGCGTAGAGATAAAGCAACGGGAAACGCAGTGAGAGGATAAAATTATCGATATAAATATCGACTATTGTAAGAGTAAGATAGAATTTCGTTTCGCAGGAAGGACCGTGCGCGTGCCTCTCGTTTAAGAAATGTACACCTTAATAGATGCTTGTTTATATGGCATATGCTTGTTCCTTGAATAACTGAATCGAATACGGCACGAGTAAGAAAAAATAATAATTACCAAACAAAAAAAAAGAAGAAGAAGAGAGAAAACTAGATGTACGGCACTACAAAGGTACTATTACATTCACGGGTTATAAAAAAACATACAAAAAATAAATAAAACGAGGACGACGAGGAGCGTAGCAAATGAGAGACGCCGTTCAATTACGAGTATTAATTTAATCTCCTGAGCGTAAATTCGATTACGCACAAGAATAAACGAGGTACTATATTTATCGATAGATTCGAACGGCTAGACTAAATGATCGACGATTCCTATAGAATTTTATGCGACAATACGTATATATCGTTTACACGGTTCAACCAGCCGGCAGAACGCGCGATGATGGACAATTTCGTTGCACAATTTTCACGACGAACGCGAAAACTGCATAATTATTCTTCTGAACTCGCGACGAATTAGACACGCCTTTACGCGCGCTACTTTTATACGATCTACGAAGGTTTCTTCTTTTTTTATTCCCGTTAGAATATTCAGGGTGAATGTAATAGCGCCTTGTTAACGTGATTCGTAACGACATAGAGAGTTAGAGAGTACAGATCGGACCATCGAGAAGAAACGGAACGTGTTCCGGCTGATTTGTACGTGCGATGCACTCGATGGTGCATCATCTCGCCTACTACAAAAAATACCTATCCACGCGCGCTTCTCGATTTGTTCGATCTGCACCGCGTTACATATCTAAGGCGCATCTCACAAGCTCGCACTGCCCGTCCAGATTCAATAGATACTCTTATCGCAAAGAGAAAAAGATTAAGTCTCATATTTCTTCGTAAGTATGCGATACTTATGAGGAAAAAAAGAGGAGAAGAACAAACATTGCACTCTCAGTAACGTTTAACACGAAATAAGTGAATTTTCTGCAGATATAACAATATTGATGTCGAGTTTTCTGTTAAGACCGTTAACGCGTTATATGGTCTCGCGTATTCAATGATATAACATATTGCGTTTAGAAATATCGGATATAAAGAGTTCGTTCTGTGTAATCGATCCGAGTCGAGAGGAAAAGAAGAAAAAGAGAAAAATCATTGAAACCGAGGAAAGTTCCTTCATGCCAAAGAACGTGTGATCCTTCCTATCGCACGAACGCAATTAAACTCCGAACGTTCGAATGTAAATCACGCATTTCCTCCTATGATTTACTAGATACACTTTTGTACAGCAGATATGCGCCTGAGCTAATGTACCGTGAAAAAGGGTAGACGACTATCGCGATCGAAGAGGAAAAAAAAGAAAAGTAAAAGAAAAGAAGAAAAAAAAATAGAAAAAAGAAGAAGAAAAAATCGAATGCCAATTAAAATTCAGCGAGTGCGGGCTGAATCTTTTATTGTTAAAGCTAGCGAGTTATAAATTTCTTATACATATTATTCAGTTTCGAGCTATAGCTCTTGAGAGAAACTTTACCACTTCGTTGATAAACACTCTTGGGGATCATGTGTTCAAACGTCCAGTGTTCGTCATTATAATTGGAAAAGAAACGACTTCGATGCTTTCATTTTTACACGATTTACGCTTTCTCTGTTAACACGAAATCGTGTCACGATGTTAGCAACTATGTCATAGAGAGTTCTAATATTCCTTGAATATTTCCCCGTGCCTACGACGTAAAGTGATCGCGCATAAAGATTTTGGAGATGGGACAACGACAGACCACTATACATTTTTCGATATACTTGTCCCGAGTAGCAACCTTTCTTACCGAAAATGATATACGATATGCGTTATATAACACGTTTTTTTATTTTCAATGTAAATCAATTGGATTGTATCGTTCGTCCTGTTCCTTTATTCCTCTCTTTTCTTTTATATACAAATACCGCGTCAGTGTGTCAGTGCACCGACTGGTTTTCCCATTGAAACATAGGCTGTGAATAATCGAGTATGCAGATGTAGCGTGTATACGGAGTATATGTTATAAATCACGTTTTAAAATGTAGAAAATTTGCATCGACATAAGCCCCGCTACGCTTCCGTACAGACCTCGAACGGTTAATGAAAGCAAGATTATTCGCTGGTAAAAATGAATGCAATTGTTTGTCCGAACGAAAAGGTACACGATCTTAAATCAGTCAGAAAGTTTTTTGTACTGTATGTGCTTCACGATTTTCTACGTGGTGGGGAGAAGCGGATGTGCGATATTTAAAGGCATTTCGATCACTCGTCGAAGTACGAAACCAAAATTCATTCGTAAGATATTTTCGTGAGTTCTATTTGAAAATTGTTCATACATACATATATAAGATAAATATATCGTTTGAATTTTTCGTACAATAGGAAAAATCTCGATGCGCGCTTTAGATCCGTACGGAAACACGACTATTCGAACCCTTTCTAAACGTTTAAATATATTTTCAAATTTGTCGATTGATCTGCATCTTTATTTTATATTCTCTGTACTGATAATGGACAAAACCATTCCGGTGCAAAGTCGAAAATTACGGGCCTTTGGAATAAATCGGCGAACGTACAGGAGGGAACCGCAGAGTTTTAATCGATACTATAAAAGAACATTTTGGTTGTTAATTGTTGTGTAAAATTTCGCTAAAATAAATAAGCTTATCACATTCTTTTCCCCTGGACTTCAACGAACTTGCAATCATCATTACGTTTAGAGTTACCTTTTTGAAGAAAGCACGTTCCTCTCGTACGAGTGAAATAATATATTATTTTTTTTTAAATATGATCTTTTAAAATTACTGGCTTATATACAATTTGAGACAACGTATTATTAAGTAGAAACACCTTGAAAGTATAAAAAGTATTTGATCTGAAAAAATGCACGACAATAGTTAAATACGAGTGAGGTAAGTATGTTAATTGCATATATTAGTAGCTTATATAAATTTTTAACAAATAATACATAAATATATATATATATATATATAACTATCATATGAGATTTAATTGTAATATATTTACATAACCTTTACACACAAATATGTAAATATTGAATTCTTATAAACTTCAAGACAAGATAAATCTCAATAGATAGGTCCGTCGTCCATGTTATCTTCTTCGTCGTCATAACCTTCTCCGTTATCAAAATAATTGTTTACGTAATCAGTTCCTTCGTCCATTTCCTCATCTAATTCTTCTTCCTCGTCCTCCACTACTTCATCCATTTCCTTTTCCTCTGTTTCTTCCTCTGCCTTTCCTTCTTCTTCCTGTACATCACTTTGCATAGTATTTTCTTTCTTTTCTAACTCCTGTAACTTCGATTCTATATCAACTGTCTTTTGCTTTTTCTTAGGCTGTGCTGTACTTTGACTTTTCTGCCTACGAATAGCTGGTTTCAATTCTGCTGGTATTTTGGACCAATCGTACTTAGTCTCGTAGCCACTTTTATCCGTCATCATATCTTGATAACGATCCGAATAGCGTTCGATATCTTTCTTTAATTCTATAGGTTGTACATAATACGATGATTCTCGTAAGTATTCAGTGTAATCTCGTTTTAGTTCCAATAAATAACTCATTTCATTGGTAATTGTAAATGTCAATGCTTCATATTCTAAAGTAGGATACTTTGGTGGTGGTTCTAAAACCGGAGGTGGTAACACCTCTCCTTTAGCAAATCCCAATTGTTCAGAGCTAAAAGACATAGAGGGTTTGCCAAATTTCCCTCGTCCTCTGCCTGCCATGATTAAGTAGTTCTTTAATGAACGATGCAAGATAATCAAGGGTTACCTTAAACTTTTTGTGTCACAAGTTCTTTTTGTTCTTTTTTATTAACGTTTTCTTGTTTCTCGGCGAAGGCTTCCTTGTTATAAATTACTTTAACGACGAGTGAACACGATGGACACGTAGCTTCCTCCTCACCAGCTATGAGATCGACTTTCGATATTTGAAATTGATCACCGCAAGGACACGGATAATAATAAATTTCTTCGTCTTCGTCGTATTCAAAGTCTTCAATCTCCACTTCGTCGTGATATACCGTCATAATGCAGTTCACTAATAATGTTTTCTTCAAGATCTAAATAATGTTAAGGTTAACCGGGAAACACGTGCTTAAGCTCGAAATGACAGAAAACGAGAGATACTACATTCAAGTCATTTTCAAGGACGATTTTGATGTAGTCGATAGGAACCTAAAGAAACTCAACCATTCGTAAAAAGGGTTATTTAAATAGCGTGTTTATATACAGTACACTCGAGTCATTGCAATTGAGGTTATGACATTCATGACGCACACATAGTATATATATAGATAGTTCGTATTTTTTAAGAAGTATACTTTTACTCATAAAAAACTATATTGTATGACAAATATATTACAAAATAATAAATCCAAAAATCTATGTTTCCCGCAACAGGTTTAGAACACCGATAGTAATAAGAATACGCCCAATGGCATTACACATTATGTACACAAGCACGGAATCGAAAATACTAGAAGGCAGAAGATACGATTGGATAGAAAAATTCAAACGAAAATGAACGACCAATCGCGTCGCTTGTACATTTGTACACCCAATCACGATCGTGTATAGAGAGTGTGAAGACGAACAACGAAATGAAATCATTCCGGATCTCGCGGGATCTAGATTCATCATAGTTGCAAGGGCCGTAGAAAGTTGTGTCAATAAACGCGAAGAAGGAGCACCGGTCGTATTAACGCGTTGTGTTCAGCATCGTCGTGTTTTCACGGCGATTGTGTTCGTTAGCTTTACGGGAGTAGTGATTCGGTTAATAAAGAACGAGTTCGCGTATCGGCTCGTAAAACGGTTGTAAGTTTTTTAATCTTAGCGTATATGCAGGCGGAACCGCGTGCGGGCGGTTCCCACGCGTCCGTGCAACAAGTGTCAGGCGGTAGCGGCCGATTATAACGGACAATATCTAATAGGAAGACACGTGTTATAAACGCGATCAGTGCATGGTGTGTATCCCTTATCCAGTGCATATACCAAATCCCGGTGAGGATGGGTTGTGCCGTGAGCACCACCGGAGACAAAGAAGCCGCTGAAAGGTCCAAGAAAATCGACAAGGATCTTAGGGCCGATGGCGAACGTGCCGCCAGTGAGGTCAAGCTCCTCTTGCTTGGTATATATTTCTTCCTTATATTTTTCGTGTGAATCATCGCGAACTATCGGATTTTATTGACAAGATTATTTCCCAATCACAATCCGGACTTTTTCCGAAATATTCTTCGTACGTCCTCGCCCAGAAAGATTATTCAGCCATTGATAATTAAAGAGGGGCATATACGATTCCATATATACAACACAATCGTTTTTTTCTCTTGTGTCATGGCTATTAATATTTTTAAATGGAACGAAATTTTATACTTTACGAAAGCTGTTTTATTGCGATGTTAAAATAGCTATTATTTGTATCGAATTCTCCATGTTCAATTACTACATGTATGTCAAACCACTGCTTCTGCTTTTCCTTGAAACGTGCCGCGTAATCATTCTTAAGAGATGATACATCTCTAAAATTCGATCTACGATTTCTTTCTTTTCCGGTAATTAACGTACACTATATATATATATATCAATGTTAATTGATACGTCGAAAGAGTAAATAGAAACATTTTTCGATTGCCGCGATATTTGTGCGCATGTCATTTGTATTTCTGATACTTGTTGCATTTGATCTATAAAACATCGCGCGAATATATGTATGTACGTATGATATATGGCATTTACATTATCACTGTACATACTTAAAGTAATATTAATTTTATTTAATACACGTATTTTTTTTTAATAATGTCTTTTAGAATATATATTGCTTTAAATTAAGAACATAAATAATAAAATTCCGTATTTTTTTTTTATTTTTTTTTAAGGGGCTGGAGAGTCCGGCAAATCTACAATAGTAAAACAGATGAAAATAATTCATGAAACTGGTTATAGCAAAGAAGAATGTGAACAATATAAGCCTGTAGTATATAGTAACGCTATACAAAGTCTAATGGCAATAATCAGAGCTATGGGGCAATTAAGAATTGATTTTGCTGATTCTAGTAAAGCTGTAAGTATAGCGAAAGGGAATAATCAAACATTTATACTTTTCGCTTTCTGTTTATTTCCATATAAATGAGACTGATTTTAAATATCTATGAAAATCGTGCATTAGGATATAGCCCGACAATTCTTCACCCTAGCTTCGGCAGCAGAGGAAGGTGAACTTACTGGAGAGTTAGTGTTGCTAATGAAGAGACTGTGGCAAGATGCAGGTGTACAACTTTGTTTCACACGTAGTAGGGAATATCAACTCAATGATTCGGCAGCGTATTACCTAAATGCTCTGGATCGTATAGCTCAACCTAATTACATTCCTACTCAGCAAGATGTCCTTAGAACACGCGTGAAGACTACAGGGATTGTGGAAACACACTTTTCATTTAAAGGATTACATTTCAAGTATGTTCCTATTATATTATAAATGAATTGATATATCAATATAATAATCTGGCATATTCTTTTTAATTTGACAGAATGTTTGATGTTGGTGGTCAGCGTTCAGAGAGAAAAAAATGGATACACTGTTTTGAAGGTGTTACTGCCATTATTTTTTGTGTTGCTCTCAGTGGTTATGATTTGGTTCTTGCCGAGGATGAAGAAATGAATAGAATGATAGAATCCATGAAATTATTTGACTCCATATGCAACAGCAAATGGTTTGTTGATACATCAATCATACTGTTCCTTAACAAAAAGGATCTTTTTGAAGAGAAAATTGCTAGAAGCCCATTGACCATTTGTTTCCCGGATTATAAAGGCGCTAACACTTATGAGGAATGTGCATCTTATATCCAAATGAAATTTGAGAATTTGAATAAAAGGAAAGATCAGAAACAAATTTACACACATTTCACATGTGCCACAGATACATCCAATATACAATTTGTATTTGATGCTGTGACTGATGTCATAATTAAGAATAATTTAAGCAATTGTGGATTATTAAGCTAAGTGTTGCAATACTCCATTATTTTATAAAATGTAAAAATATGTCCAAGTATCGAAAACTCGACGATCAATCTAAAGACATGACAAAAGAGAGACTGTATGAAAACTGTAAAGAAAGGGAGGAAAAAAAGTTTGTTATCATGTAAACACGTGTACTAATATCGTAAGACTTTTACTTTGACATCTCATTAACATTTAGTATATCTTATATTTTTTTATTAGGTATTTCCTTGCTGAATCCCGTACTTTTTAACAACATTCTTCTATATTGTTACACATCGGTAATGAATCATTTTTCATCTCGTCGATTTAATTCTGATTAATGTGCAACAATATATACACACACTGCTGGGCAAAAGTTTCCCCTCCTCCTCTTAAAACAATAACTGGCTACATATATAAATAAGTGACAAGTATGTATTAGGGAATTCACACCGAATTTCAACGGCGGCGGCAACATAGTGGCAAAGGGTTGGATTCCGGACCAGGAGACACGGGATCGGTTCCACGTGAGGGACTTGTGTTTTTTTCGGATTTTATATATTAAAGAATAAAGTAACATTTCATTTTATTTTAAATATACCAGATTTTAAATACAATTTAAAAATCCCAGATCTATAAGTCGTAGCCTCTCCTCGTGAGAGCTTCTGACAGTTACACGCGATATTAGCTGTACTCATATATCAAAATTTTATCGTAAAATCATTACGGGTTTCTGAGATGGTGGGGGGGTGGGGGAGCGCTTTTGGCCAGCAGTGTATATCACATCTGAAATTTTAAACTTACAATCAATTCGAATTTTTAGCAATCGATTTATCTTTCATCAAGAAAGGATAAAACGCACAGATGGAAGATCTCTTCATTTTCTATTCATTGTATTTAGTATCGATTAGAATCTAGTTAGCTATTAATTTAAGACTTTTCGTGAGTCAACCACGAAGTTCGCATTGATTTATTTAAACATAATCGTATAAGTTTAAGTAACATCAATGCATCACTAATACGTTATCGCGCTACAGACGAATGCTGTGCAAAATTATCTTTATCCTGGAATGCAAATACGATCATTTTGCGATTTAGCACGACAGGTTTCCTTATAAATTTTTACATCTTCGATATATCTATTTTGTGAACCATGGAAAGCACAAAAGACTTATACAGTAACAATGTAGCGTACAAAGAAAAACGATCAATGAAAATTATATGCACAAAGTCCCCGTAGAGATTGTTCATTGTAAATTGTCGCTACAATCGTATAGTCTCTTGTACTTCTAATATATCCGCGATGCATTGTTCGAACACTGCCATTCGTTGAGTCATTCTCCTACTTTCCGTTTCTGATGTCATCAATCTAAAATAATTGAAATGGCTCGTGAGAAATCGTAATGGAATATATTTTGTTTTTTGTACATAATTTATTTTTTTTAAAGGCGTAAATGTGTTCTAACTAAAAGCATACTTCCGGATTTGTATTCACAGCCATTTACTACATTGCTTTACACACGATCTTATTTTTGTGACAGGCTCAGCACTTGGTGTTTGCAGTATTTTTATACAAATTTGACATAATTCTCGTGCAAATGTTTTTATATTTGGTATATGTAAAATAAAGGGACACCTTTATATTTTTTTATCTGCCAGGAGCATAAAGAAATGTTATATTCGGCATCAAAGTCGAAGGACAATCTGTGTTGCTTAGATAAATAAAATTTCTTTTTTATTAAACACAAAAATGTATGTTCATTGCTTTAGGGCTATTTCTTCCAAGAATATTTAAGACAAAATCGATCGTGCGATTTCTTTTGGAATTTGCTCATCGTCCTATTAGAAAGAAAGAAAGAAAAGAGAGAGAGAGAG